>CAWVOD010000034.1:0-277452 GCA_963930825.1 Silvanus unidentatus | reverse complement strand
AGTGGATTTAGCACCTCATTTTACATAAAATAGGTCCTATAAGTCTACCCTCAAGAGTTGATCAAGGTACAAACGAATAAAATGTTTATATATCACATTTTCAAATATTCATTATTCTCCATTTTACTCGATCTCCTAAACGGTTAAAGATAGGACATCGCGGTTTTCACCAGTGGATTTAGCACCTCATTTTACATAAAATAAGTCTTATAAGTCTACTCTCAAGAGTTGATAAAGGTACAAACGAATAAAATGTTTATATATCACATTTTCAAATATCTATTATTCTCCATTTTACTCGATCTCCTAAACGGTTAAAGATAGGACATCGCGGTTTTTACCAGTGGATTTAGCACCTCATTTTACATAAAATAGGTCCTATAAGTCTACTCTCAAGAGTTGATAAAGGTACAAACGAAAAAAATGTATATATATCACATTATCAAATATCTATTATTCTCCATTTTACTCGATCTCCTAAACGGTTAAAGATAGGACATCGCGGTTTTCACCAGTGGATTTAGCACCTTATTTTACATAAAATAAGTCTTATAAGTCTACTCTCAAGAGTTGATAAAGGTACAAACGAATAAAATGTTTATATATCACATTATCAAATATCTATTATTCTCCATTTTACTCGATCTCCTAAACGGTTAAAAATAGGACATCGCAGTTTTCACCAGTGGATTTAGCACCTTATTTTACATAAAATAAGTCTTATAAGTCTACTCTCAAGAGTTGATAAAGGTACAAACGAATAAAATGTTTATATATCACATTATCAAATATCTATTATTCTCCATTTTACTTGATCTCCTAAACGGTTAAAGATAGGACATCGCGGTTTTTACCAGTGGATTTAGCACCTCATTTTACATAAAATAAGTCCTATAAGTCTACTCTCAAGAGTTGATAAAGGTACAAACGAATAAAATGTTTATATACCACATTATCAAATATTTATTATTCTCCATTTTACTCGATCTCCTTAACGGTTAAAGATAGGACATCGCGTTTTTTACCAGTGGATTTAGCACCTCATTTTACATAAAATAAGTCCTATAAGTCCCCTCTCAAGAGTTGATAAAGGAACAAACGAATAAAATTTTTATATATCACATTTTCAAATATCTATTATTCTCCATTTTACTCGATCTCCTAAACGGTTAAAGATATCACATCGCGGTTTTCTCCAGAGGATTTAGTACCTCATTTTACATAAAATAAGACCTATAAGTCTACTCTCAAGAGTTGATTAGGGTACAAACGAATAAAATGTTTATATACCACATTATCAAATATCTATTATTCTCCATTTTACTCGATCTCCTTAACGGTTAAAGATAGGACATCGCGGTTTACACCAGTGGATTTAGCACCTCATTTTACATAAAATAAGTCCTATAAGTCTACTCTCAAGAGTTGATAAGGGTACAAACGAATAAAATGTTTATATACCACATTATCAAATATCTATTATTTTCCATTTTACTCGATCTCCTTAACAGTTAAAGATAGGACATCGCGGTTTTCACCAGTGGATTTAGCACCTCATTTTACATAAAATAAGTCTTATAAGTCTACTCTCAAGAGTTGATAAAGGTACAAACGAATAAAATGTTTATATATCACATTATCAAATATCTATTATTCTCCATTTTACTCGATCTCCTAAACGGTTAAAGATAGGACATCGCGGTTTTCTCCAGTGGATTTAGCACCTTATTTTACATAAAATAAGTCCTATAAGTCTACTCTCAAGAGTTGATAAAGGTACAAACAAATAAAATGTTTATATATCACATTTTCAAATATCTATTAATATCCATTTTACTCGATCTCCTAAACGGTTAAAGATAGGACATCGCGGTTTTCTCTAGAGGATTTAGTACCTCATTTTACATAAAATAAGACCTATAAGTCCACTCTCAAGAGTTGATAAGGGTACAAACGAATAAAATGTTTATATACCACATTATCAAATATCTATTATTCTCCATTTTACTCGATCTCCTAAACGGTTAAAGATAGGACATCGCGGTTTTTACCAGTGGATTTAGCACCTCATTTTACATATAATAAGTCCTATAAGTCTACTCTCAAAAGTTGATAAAGGTACAAACAAATAAAATGTTTATATATCACATTTTCAAATATCTATTAATATCCATTTTACTCGATCTCCTAAACGGTTAAAGATAGGACATCGCGGTTTTCTCCAGAGGATTTATTACCTCATTTTACATAAAATAAGACCTATAAGTCTACTCTCAAGAGTTGATAAAGGTACAAACGAATAAAATGTTTATATATCACATTTTCAAATATCTATTATTCTCCATTTTACTCGATCTCCTAAACGGTAAAAGATAGAAGATCGCGGTTTCACCAGTGGATTTAGCACCTCATTTTACATAAAATAAGTCCTATAAGTCTACTCTCAAGAGTTGATAAAGGTACAAACGAATAAAATGTTTATTTATCACATTATCATATATTTATTATTCTCCATTTTACTCGATCTCCTAAACGGTAAAAATAGAAGATCGCGGTTTCACCAGTGGATTTAGCACCTCATTTTACATAAAATAAGTCCTATAAATCTACTCTCAAGAGTTGATAAAGGTAAAAACATATAAAATATTTATATATCACATTTTCAAATATCTATTATTTTCCATTTTACTCGATCTCCTAAACGGTAAAAGATAGAAGATCGCGGTTTCACCAGTGGATTTAGCACCTCATTTTACATAAAATAAGTCCTATAAGTCTACTCTCAAGAGTTGATAAAGGTACAAACGAATAAAATGTTTATATATCACATTATCAAATATTTATTATTCTCCATTTTACTCGATCTCCAAAACGGTTAAAGATAGGACATCGCGGATTTCACCAGTGGATTTAGCACCTCATATTACATAAAATAGGTCCTATAAGTCTACCCTCAAGAGTTGATCAAGGTACAAACGAATAAAATGTTTATATATCACATTTTCAAATATCTATTATTTTCCATTTTACTCGATCTCCTAAACGGTAAAATATAGGACATCGCGGTTTTGATCAGTGGATTAAGCACCCCATTTTACATAAAAATAAGTCCTATAAGTCTACTCTCAAGAGTTGATAAAGGTAAAAACGAATAAAATGTTTATATACCACATTATCAAATATTTATTATTCTCCATTTTACTCGATCTCCTTAACGGTTAAAGATAGGACATCGCGGTTTTTACCAGTGGATTTAGCACCTCATTTTACATAAAATAAGTCCTATAAGTCCCCTCTCAAGAGTTGATAAAGGAACAAACGAATAAAATTTTTATATATCACATTTTCAAATATCTATTATTCTCCATTTTACTCGATCTCCTAAACGGTTAAAGATATCACATCGCGGTTTTCTCCAGAGGATTTAGTACCTCATTTTACATAAAATAAGTCCTATAAGTCTACTCTCAAGAGTTGATAAAGGTAAAAACGAATAAAATGTTTATATATCACATTTTCAAATATCTATTTTTCTCCATTTTACTCGATCTCATAAACGGTTCAATATAGGACATCGCGGTTTTCACCAGTGGATTTAGCACATCATTTTACATAAAATAGGTCCTATAAGTCTACTCTCAAGAGTTCATAAAGGTACAAAAGAATAAAATTTTTGTATATCACATTTTCAAATATCTATTTTTCTCTATTTTACTCGATCTCCTAAACGGTTCAAGATAGGACATCGCAATTTTCACCAGTGGATTTAGCACCTCATTTTACATAAAATAAGTCCTATAAGTCTACTCTTAAGAGTTGATAAAGGTACAAACGAATAAAATGTTTATATATCACATTTTCAAATATCTATTATTCTCCATTTTACTCGATCTTCTAAACGGTTAAAGATTGGACATCGCGGATTTCACCAGTGGATTTAGCACCTCATTTTACATAAAATAGGTCCTATAAGTCTACCCTCAAGAGTTGATCAAGGTACAAACGAATAAAATGTTTATATATCACATTTTCAAATATTCATTATTCTCCATTTTACTCGATCTCCTAAACGGTTAAAGATAGGACATCGCGGTTTTCACCAGTGGATTTAGCACCTCATTTTACATAAAATAAGTCTTATAAGTCTACTCTCAAGAGTTGATAAAGGTACAAACGAATAAAATGTTTATATATCACATTATCAAATATCTATTATTCTCCATTTTACTCGATCTCCAAAACGGTTAACGATAGGACATCGCGGATTTCACCAGTGGATTTAGCACCTCATTTTACATAAAATAGGTCCTATAAGTCTACCCTCAAGAGTTGATCAAGGTACAAACGAATAAAATGTTTATATATCACATTTTCAAATATCTATTATTTTCCATTTTACTCGATCTCCTAAACGGTTAAAAATAGGACATCGCGGTTTTCACCAGTGGATTTAGCACCTTATTTTACATAAAATAAGTCTTATAAGTCTACTCTCAAGAGTTGATAAAGGTACAAACGAATAAAATGTTTATATATCACATTATCAAATATCTATTATTCTCCATTTTACTTGATCTCCTAAACGGTTAAAGATATCACATCGCGGTTTTCACCAGTGGATTTAGCAACTCATTTTACATAAAATAGTTCTTATAAGTCTACTCTCAAGAGTTGATAAAGGTACAAACGAATAAAATGTATATATATCACATTATCAAATATCTATTATTCTCCATTTTACTCGATCTCCTAAACGGTTAAAGATAGGACATCGCGGTTTTTACCAGTGGATTTAGCACCTCATTTTACATAAAATAAGTCCTATAAGTCTACTCTCAAGAGTTGATAAAGGTACAAACGAATAAAATGTTTATATACCACATTATCAAATATTTATTATTCTCCATTTTACTCGATCTCCTTAACGGTTAAAGATAGGACATCGCGGTTTTTACCAGTGGATTTAGCACCTCATTTTACATAAAATAAGTCCTATAAGTCCCCTCTCAAGAGTTGATAAAGGAACAAACGAATAAAATTTTTATATATCACATTTTCAAATATCTACTATTCTCCATTTTACTCGATCTCCTAAACGGTTAAAGATATCACATCGCGGTTTTCTCCAGAGGATTTAGTACCTCATTTTACATAAAATAAGACCTATAAGTCTACTCTCAAGAGTTGATTAGGGTACAAACGAATAAAATGTTTATATACCACATTATCAAATATCTATTATTCTCCATTTTACTCGATCTCCTTAACGGTTAAAGATAGGACATCGCGGTTTACACCAGTGGATTTAGCACCTCATTTTACATAAAATAAGTCCTATAAGTCTACTCTCAAGAGTTGATAAGGGTACAAACGAATAAAATGTTTATATACCACATTATCAAATATCTATTATTTTCCATTTTACTCGATCTCCTTAACAGTTAAAGATAGGACATCGCGGTTTTCACCAGTGGATTTAGCACCTCATTTTACATAAAATAAGTCTTATAAGTCTACTCTCAAGAGTTGATAAAGGTACAAACGAATAAAATGTTTATATATCACATTATCAAATATCTATTATTCTCCATTTTACTCGATCTCCTAAACGGTTAAAGATAGGACATCGCGGTTTTCTCCAGTGGATTTAGCACCTTATTTTACATAAAATAAGTCCTATAAGTCTACTCTCAAGAGTTGATAAAGGTACAAACAAATAAAATGTTTATATATCACATTTTCAAATATCTATTAATATCCATTTTACTCGATCTCCTAAACGGTTAAAGATAGGACATCGCGGTTTTCTCTAGAGGATTTAGTACCTCATTTTACATAAAATAAGACCTATAAGTCCACTCTCAAGAGTTGATAAGGGTACAAACGAATAAAATGTTTATATACCACATTATCAAATATCTATTATTCTCCATTTTACTCGATCTCCTAAACGGTTAAAGATAGGACATCGCGGTTTTTACCAGTGGATTTAGCACCTCATTTTACATATAATAAGTCCTATAAGTCTACTCTCAAAAGTTGATAAAGGTACAAACAAATAAAATGTTTATATATCACATTTTCAAATATCTATTAATATCCATTTTACTCGATCTCCTAAACGGTTAAAGATAGGACATCGCGGTTTTCTCCAGAGGATTTATTACCTCATTTTACATAAAATAAGACCTATAAGTCTACTCTCAAGAGTTGATAAAGGTACAAACGAATAAAATGTTTATATATCACATTTTCAAATATCTATTATTCTCCATTTTACTCGATCTCCTAAACGGTAAAAGATAGAAGATCGCGGTTTCACCAGTGGATTTAGCACCTCATTTTACATAAAATAAGTCCTATAAGTCTACTCTCAAGAGTTGATAAAGGTACAAACGAATAAAATGTTTATATATCACATTATCATATATTTATTATTCTCCATTTTACTCGATCTCCTAAACGGTAAAAATAGAAGCTCGCGGTTTCACCAGTGGATTTAGCACCTCATTTTACATAAAATAAGTCCTATAAATCTACTCTCAAGAGTTGATAAAGGTAAAAACATATAAAATATTTATATATCACATTTTCAAATATCTATTATTTTCCATTTTACTCGATCTCCTAAACGGTAAAAGATAGAAGATCGCGGTTTCACCAGTGGATTTAGCACCTCATTTTACATAAAATAAGTCCTATAAGTCTACTCTCAAGAGTTGATAAAGGTACAAACGAATAAAATGTTTATATATCACATTATCAAATATTTATTATTCTCCATTTTACTCGATCTCCAAAACGGTTAAAGATAGGACATCGCGGATTTCACCAGTGGATTTAGCTCTTCATATTACATAAAATAGGTCCTATAAGTCTACCCTCAAGAGTTGATCAAGGTACAAACGAATAAAATGTTTATATAT
Organism: Silvanus unidentatus; assembly: GCA_963930825.1. Taxonomy (NCBI): domain Eukaryota; kingdom Metazoa; phylum Arthropoda; class Insecta; order Coleoptera; family Silvanidae; genus Silvanus; species Silvanus unidentatus. Next base: position 270,526 of record CAWVOD010000034.1, on the reverse strand, counting down.
CACATTTTCAAATATCTATTATTTTCCATTTTACTCGATCTCCTAAACGGTAAAATATAGGACATCGCGGTTTTCATCAGTGGATTAAGCACCCCATTTTACATAAAAATAAGTCCTATAAGTCTACTCTCAAGAGTTGATAAAGGTAAAAACGAATAAAATGTTTATATATCACATTTTCAAATATCTATTTTTCTCCATTTTACTCGATCTCATAAACGGTTCAATATAGGACATCGCGGTTTTCACCAGTGGATTTAGCACATCATTTTACATAAAATAGGTCCTATAAGTCTACTCTCAAGAGTTCATAAAGGTACAAAAGAATAAAATTTTTGTATATCACATTTTCAAATATCTATTTTTCTCTATTTTACTCGATCTCCTAAACGGTTCAAGATAGGACATCGCAATTTTCACCAGTGGATTTAGCACCTCATTTTACATAAAATAAGTCCTATAAGTCTACTCTTAAGAGTTGATAAAGGTACAAACGAATAAAATGTTTATATATCACATTTTCAAATATCTATTATTCTCCATTTTACTCGATCTTCTAAACGGTTAAAGATTGGACATCGCGGATTTCACCAGTGGATTTAGCACCTCATTTTACATAAAATAGGTCCTATAAGTCTACCCTCAAGAGTTGATCAAGGTACAAACGAATAAAATGTTTATATATCACATTTTCGAATATTCATTATTCTCCATTTTACTCGATCTCCTAAACGGTTAAAGATAGGACATCGCGGTTTTCACCAGTGGATTTAGCACCTCATTTTACATAAAATAAGTCCTATAAGTCTTCTCTCAAGAGTTGAAAAAGGTACAAACGAATAAAATGTTTATATATCACATTATCAATTATCTATTATTCTCCATTTTACTCGATCTCCAAAACGGTTAACGATAGGACATCGCGGATTTCACCAGTGGATTTAGCACCTCATTTTACATAAAATAGGTCCTATAAGTCTACCCTCAAGAGTTGATCAAGGTACAAACGAATAAAATGTTTATATATCACATTTTCAAATATCTATTATTTTCCATTTTACTCGATCTCCTAAACGGTAAAAGATAGGACATCGCAGTTTTCATCAGTGGATTAAGCACCCCATTTTACATAAAAATAAGTCCTATAAGTCTACTCTCAAGAGTTGATAAAGGTAAAAGCGAATAAAATGTTTATATATCACATTTTCAAATATCTATTATTCTCCATTTTACTCGATCTCCTAAACGCTTAAAGATAGGACATCGCGGTTTTTACCAGTGGATTTAGCACCTCATTTTACATAAAATAAGTCCTATAAGTCTACTCTCAAGAGTTGATAAAGGTACAAACGAATAAAATTTTTATATATCACATTTTCAAATATCTATTATTCTCCATTTTACTCGATCTCCTAAACGGTTAAAGATATCACATCGCGGTTTTCACCAGTGGATTTAGCACCTTATTTTACATAAAATAAGTCCTATATGTCTACTCTCAAGAGTTGATAAGGGTACAAACGAATAAAATGTTTATATCTCACATTATCAATTATCTATTATTCTACATTTTACTCGATCTCCAAAACGGTTAAAGATAGGACATCGCGGTTTTCACCAGTGGATTTAGCACCTCATTTTACATAAAATAAGTCCTATATGTCTACTCTCAAGAGTTGATAAGGGTACAAACTAATAAAATGTTTATATATCACATTTTCAAATATCTATTATTCTCCATTTTACTCGATCTCCTAAACGGTTAAAGATAGGACACCGCGGTTTTTACCAGTGGATTTAGCACCTCATTTTACATAAAATAGGTCCTATAAGTCTACTCTCAAGAGTTGATAAAGGTAAAAACGTATAAAATATTTATATATAACATTTTCAAATATCTATAATTCTCCATTTTACTCGATCTCCTAAACGGTTAAAGATAGGACATCGCGGTTTTCTCCAGTGGATTTAGCACCTTATTTTACATAAAATATGTCCTATAAGTCTACTCTCAAAAGTTGATAAAGGTACAAACGAATAAAATGTTTATATATCACATTTTCAAATATCTATTAATATCCATTTTACTCGATCTCCTAAACGGTTAAAGATAGGACATCGCGGTTTTCACCAGTGGATTTAGCACCTCATTTTACATATAATAAGTCCTATAAGTCTACTCTCAAGAGTTGATAAAGGTACAAACAAATAAAATGTTTATATATCACATTTTCAAATATCTATTAATATCCATTTTACTCGATCTCCTAAACGGTTAAAGATAGGACATCACGGTTTTCTCCAGAGGATTTATTACCTCATTTTACATAAAATAAGACCTATAAGTCTACTCTCAAGAGTTGATAAAGGTACAATCGAATAAAATGTTTATATATCACATTTTCAAATATCTATTACTCTCCATTTTACTCGATCTCCTAAACGGTTAAAGATAGGACACCGCGGTTTTTACCAGTGGATTTAGCACCTCATTTTACATAAAATAGGTCCTATAAGTCTACTCTCAAGAGTTGATAAAGGTAAAAACGTATAAAATATTTATATATCACATTTTCAAATATCTATTATTTTCCATTTTACTCGATCTCCTAAACGGTAAAAGATAGAAGATCGCGGTTTTCACCAGTGGATTTAGCACCTCATTTTACATACAATAAGTCCTATAAGTCTACTCTCAAGAGTTGATAAAGGTACAAACGAATAAAATGTATATATATCACATTTTCAAATATCTATTATTCTCCATTTTACTCGATCTCCTAAACAGTTAAAGATATCACATCGCGGTTTTCACCAGCGGATTTAGCACCTCATTTTACATAAAATAAGTCCTATAAGTCTACTCTCAAGAGTTGATAAGGGTACAAACGAATAAAATGTTTATATACCACATTATCAAATATCTATTATTCTCCATTTTACTCGATCTCCTTAGCGGTTAAAGATAGGACATCGCGGTTTTCACCAGTGGATTTAGCACCTCATTTTACATAAAATAAGTCTTATAAGTCTACTCTCAAGAGTTGATAAAGGTACAAACGAATAAAATGTTTATATATCACATTATCAAATATCTATTATTCTCCATTTTACTCGATCTCCTTAGCGGTTAAAGATAGGACATCGCGGTTTTCACCAGTGGATTTAGCACCTTATTTTATATAAAATAAGTCCTATAAGTCTACTCTCAAGAGTTGATAAAGGTACAAACAAATAAAATGTTTATATATCACATTTTCAATTAACTATTAATATCCATTTTACTCGATCTCCCAAACGGTTAAAGATAGGACATCGCGGTTTTCTCTAAAGGATTTAGTACCTCATTTTACATAAAATAAGACCTATAAGTCTACTCTCAAGAGTTGATAAGGGTACAAACGAATAAAATGTTTATATATCATATTTTCAAATATCTATTATTCTCCATTTTACTCGATCTCCTAAACGGTTAAAGATAGGACACCGCGGTTTTTACCAGTGGATTTAGCACCTTATTTTACATAAAATAGGTCCTATAAGTCTACTCTCAAGAGTTGATAAAGGTAAAAACGTATAAAATATTTATATATCACATTTTCAAATATCTATTATTTTCCATTTTACTCGATCTCCTAAACGGTAAAAGATAGAAGATCGCGGTTTTCACCAGTGGATTTAGCACCTCATTTTACATAAAATAGGTCCTATAAGTCTACCCTCAAGAGTTGATCAAGGTACAAACGAATAAAATGTTTATATATCACATTTTCAAATATCTATTATTTTCCATTTTACTCGATCTCCTAAACGGTAAAAGATAGGACATCGCGGTTTTCATCAGTGGATTAAGCACCCCATTTTACATAAAAATAAGTCCTATAAGTCTACTCTCAAGAGTTGATAAAGGTAAAAACGATTAAAATGTTTATATATCACATTTTCAAATATCTATTTTTCTCCATTTTACTCGATCTCATAAACGGTTCAATATAGGACATCGCGGTTTTCACCAGTGGATTTAGCACATCATTTTACATAAAATAGGTCCTATAAGTCTACTCTCAAGAGTTGATAAAGGTACAAACGAATAAAATGTTTATATATCACATTATCAAATATCTATTATTCTCCATTTTACTCGATCTCCTAAACGGTTAAAGATAGGACATCGCGGTTTTCTCCAGTGGATTTAGCACCTTATTTTACATAAAATAAGTCCTATAAGTCTACTCTCAAGAGTTGATAAAGGTACAAACAAATAAAATGTTTATATATCACATTTTCAAATATCTATTAATATCCATTTTACTCGATCTCCTAAACGGTTAAAGATAGGACATCGCGGTTTTCTCTAGAGGATTTAGTACCTCATTTTACATAAAATAAGACCTATAAGTCTACTCTCAAGAGTTAATAAGGGTACAAACGAATAAAATGTTTATATACCACATTATCAAATATCTATTATTCTCCATTTTACTCGATCTCATAAACGGTTAAGGATAGGACATCGCGGTTTTCACCAGTGGATTTAGCACCTCATTTTACATATAATAAGTCCTATAAGTCTACTCTCAAAAGTTGATAAAGGTTCAAACGAATAAAATGTTTATATATCACATTTTCAAATATCTATTAATATCCATTTTACTCGATCTCCTAAACGGTTAAAGATAGGACATCGCGGTTTTCTCCAGAGGATTTATTACCTCATTTTACATAAAATAAGACCTATAAGTCTACTCTCAAGAGTTGATAAAGGTACAAACGAATAAAATGTTATTATATCACATTTTCAAATATCTATTATTCTCCATTTTACTCGATCTCCTAAACAGTTAAAGATATCACATCGCGGTTTTCACCAGCGGACTTAGCACCTCATTTTACATAAAATAAGTCCTATAAGTCTACTCTCAAGAGTTGATAAGGGTACAAACGAATAAAATGTTTATATACCACATTATCAAATATCTATTATTCTCCATTTTACTCGATCTCCTAAACAGTTAAAGATATCACATCGCGGTTTTCACCATCGGATTTAGCACCTCATTTTACATAAAATAAGTCCTATAAGTCTACTCTCAAGAGTTGATAAGGGTACAAACGAATAAAATGTTTATATACCACATTATCAAATATCTATTATTCTCCATTTTACTCGATCTCCTTAACGGTTAAAGATAGGACATCGCGGTTTTCACCAGTGGATTTAGCACCTCATTTTACATAAAATAGGTTCTATAAGTCTACTCTCAAGAGTTGATAAAGGTAAAAACGAATAAAATGTTTATATATCACATTTTCAAATATCTATTTTTCTCCATTTTACTCGATCTCCTAAACGGTTCAAGATAGGACATCGCGGTTTTCACCAGTGGATTTAGCACCTCATTTAACATAAAATAAGTCCGATAAGTCTACTCTCAAGAGTTGATAAAGGTACAAACGAATAAAATGTTTATATATCACATTTTCAAATACCTATTATTCTCCATTTTACTCGATCTCCTAAACGGTTCAAGATAGGACATCGCGGTTTTCCCCAGTGGATTTAGCACCTCATTTAACATAAAATAAGTCCTATAAGTCTACTCTCAAGAGTTGATAAAGGTAAAAACGAATAAAATGTTCATATATCACATTTTGAAATATCTATTATTCTCCATTTTACTCAATCTCCTAAACGGTTAAAGATAGGACATCGCGGTTTTCACCAGTGGATTTAGCACCTTATTTTACATAAAATAAGTCCTATAAGTCTACTCTCAAGAGTTGATAAAGGTACAAACAAATAAAATGTTTATATATCACATTTTCAAATATCTATTATTCTCCATTTTACTCGATCTCCAAAACGGTTAAAGATAGGACATCGCGGTTTTAACCAATGGATTTAGCACCTCATTTTACATAAAATAAGTCCTATAAGTCTACTCTCAAGAGTTGATAAAGGTACAAACGAATAAAATGCTTATATATCACATTTTCAAATATCTATTATTTTCTATTTTACTCGATCTCCTAAACGGTTAAAGATGGGACATCGCGGTTTTCACCAGAGGATTTAGCACCTTATTTTACATAAAATAAGTCCTATAAGTCTACTCTTAAAAGTTGATAAAGGTACAAACGAATAAAATGTTTATATATCACATTTTAAAATATCTATTATTCTCCATTTCACTCGATCTCCCAAACGGTTAAAGATAGGACATCGCGGTTTTCACCAGTGGATTTAGCACCTCATTTTACATATAATAAGTCCTATAAGTCTACTCTCAAAAGTTGATAAAGGTACAAACGAATAAAATGTTTATATATCATATTTTCCAATATCTATTAATATCAATTTTACTCGATCTTTTAAACGGTTAAAGATAGGACATCGCGGTTTTCACCAGAGGATTTAGCACCTCATTTTACATAAAATAAGTCCTATAAGTCTCCCTCAAGAGTTGATCAAGGTACAAACGAATAAAATGTTTATATATCATATTTTCCAATATCTATTAATATCAATTTTACTCGATCTTTTAAACGGTTAAAGAGAGGACATCGCGGTTTTCACCAGTGGATTTAGCACCTCATTTTACACAAAATAAGTCCTATAAGTCTACTCTCAAGAGTTGATAAAGGTAAAAACGAATAAAAAGTTTATATATCACATTTTCAAATATCTGTTATTATTAATTTTACTCGATCTCTTAAACGGTTAGAGATAGGACATCGCGGTTTTAACCAGTGGATTTAGCACCTCATTTTACATAAAATAAGTCCTATAAGTCTACTCTCAAGAGTTGATAAAGGTACAAACGAATAAATTGTTTATATATCACATTTTCAAATATCTATTATTTTCTATTTTACTCGATCTCCTAAACGGTTAAAGATAGGACATCGCGGTTTTCACTAGAGGATTTAGCACCTTATTTTACATAAAATAAGTCCTATAAGTCTACTCTCAAGAGTTGATTAAGATACAATCGAATAAAATGTTTATATATCACATTATCAAATATCTATTATTCTCCATTTTACTCGATCTCCTAAACGGTAAAAGATAGGACATCGCGGTTTTCACCAGTGGATTTAGCACCTCATTTTACACAAAATAAGTCCTATAAGTCTACTCTCAAGAGTTGATCAAGGTACAAACGAATAAAATGTTTATATATCACATTTTCAAATATCTATTATTCTCCATTTCACTCGATCTCCTAAACGGTTAAAGATAGGACATCGCGGTTTTTACCAGTGGATTTAGCACCTCATTTTACATAAAATAGGTCCTATAAGTCTACTCTCAAGAGTTGATAAAGGTAAAAACGTATAAAATATTTATATATCACATTATCAAATATCTATTATTCTTCATTTTACTCGATCTCCAAAACGGTAAAAGATAGGACATCGCGGTTCTCACCAGTAAATTTAGCCCCTCATTTTACATAAAATAGGTCCTATAAGTCTACCCTCAAGAGTTGATCAAGGTACAAACGAATAAAATGTTTATATATCACATTTTCAAATATTCATTATTCTCAATTTTACTCGATCTTCTAAACGGTTAAAGATAGGACATCGCGGTTTTCACCAGTGGATTTAGCACCTCATTTTACATAAAATAAGTCCTATAAGTCTTCTCTCAAGAGTTGATAAAGGTACAAACGAATAAAATGTTTATATATCACATTTTCAAATATTCATTATTCTCAATTTTACTCGATCTTCTAAACGGTTAAAGATAGGACATCGCGGTTTTCACCAGTGGATTTAGCACCTCATTTTACATAAAATAAGTCCTATAAGTCTTCTCTCAAGAGTTGATAAAGGTACAAACGAATAAAATGTTTATATATCACATTTTCAAATATCTATTATTCTCCATTTTACTCGATCTCCTAAACGGTAAAAGATAGGACATCGCGGTTTTCACCAGTGGATTTAGCACCTCATTTTACATAAAATAAGTCCTATAAGTCTACTCTTAAGAGTTGATAAAGGTACAAACGAATAAAATGTTTATATATCACATTTTCAAATATCTATTATTCTCCATTTTACTCGATCTCCTAAACAATTAAAGATAGGACATCGCGGTTTTCACCAGTGGATTTAGCACCTCATTTTACATAAAATATGTCCTAAAAGTCTACTCTCAAGGGTTCATAAAGGTACAAACGAATAAAATGTTTATATATCACATTTTCAAATATCCATTATTCTCCATTTTACTCGATCTCCTAAACGGTTCAAGATAGGAGATCGCGGTTTTCACCAGTGGATTTAGCACCTCATTTTACATAAAATAAGTCCTATAAGTCTACCCTCAAGAGTTGATCAAGGTACAAACGAATAAAATGTTTATATATCACATTATCTAATATCTATTATTCTCCATTTTACTCGATCTCCTAAACGGTTAAAGATAAGACATCGCGGTTTTCACCAGTGGATTTAGAACCTCATTTTACATAAAATAGGTCCTATAAGTCTACTCTCAAGAGTTGATAAAGGTAAAAACGAATAAAATGTTTATATATCACATTTTCAAATATCTATTATTTTCCATTTTACTCGGTCTCCTAAACGGTAAAAGATAGGATATCGCGGTTTTCATCAGTGGATTAAGCACCCCATTTTACATAAAATAAGTCCTATAAGTCTACTCTCAAGAGTTGATAAAGGTACGAACGAATAAAATGTTTATATATCACATTTTCAAATATCTATTTTTCTCCATTTAACTCGATCTCCTAAACGGTTGAAGATAGGACATCGCGGTTTTCACCAGTGGATTTAGCACCTCATTTTACATAAAATAAGTCCTATAAGTCTACTCTTAAGAGTTGATAAAGGTACAAACGAATAAAATGTTTATATATCACATTTTCAAATATCTATTATTCTCCATTTTACTCGATCTCCTAAACAAATAAAGATAGGACATCGCGGTTTTCTTCAGTGGATTTAGCACGTCATTTTACATAAAATATGTCCTAAAAGTCTACTCTCAAGGGTTGATAAAGGTACAAACGAATAAAATGTTTATATATCACATTTTCAAATATCCATCATTCTCCATTTTACTCGATCTCCTAAACGGTTCAAGATAGGACATCGCGGTTTTCACCAGTGGATTTAGCACCTCATTTTACATAAAATAAGTCCTATAAGTCTACCCTCAAGAGATGATCAAGGTACAAACGAATAAAATGTTTATATATCACATTATCAAATATCTATTATTCTCCATTTTACTCGATCTCCAAAACGGTTAAAGATAGGACATCGCGGTTTTCACCAGTGGATTTAGCACCTCATTTTACATAAATTAAGTCCTATAAGTCTACTCTCAAGAGTTGATCAAGGTACAAACGAATAAAATGTTTATATATCACATTTTCAAATATCTATTATTTTCCGTTTTACTCGATCTCCTAAACGGAAAAGATAGGACATCGCGGTTTTCATCAGTGGATTAAGCACCCCATTTTACATAAAATAAGTCCTATAAGTCTACTCTCAAGAGTTGATAAAGGTATAAACGAATAAAATGTTTATATATCACATTTTCAAATATCTATTATTCTCCATTTTACTCGATCTCCTAAACAATTAAAGATAGGACATCGCGGTTTTCACCAGTGGATTTAGCACCTCATTTTACATAAAATATGTCCTAAAAGTCTACTCTCAAGGGTTGATAAAGGTACAAACGAATAAAATGTTTATATATCACATTTTCAAATATCTATTATTTTCCATTTTACTCGATCTCCTAAACGGTTAAAGATATTACATCGCCGTTTTCACCAGTGGATTTAGCACCTCATTTTACATAAAATAAGTCCTATAAGTCTACTCTCAAGAGTTGATAAGGGTACAAACGAATAAAATGTTTATATACCACATTATCAAATATCTATTACTCTCCATTTTACTCGATCTCTTAAACGGTTAAAGATAGGACATCGCGGTTTTCACCAGTGGATTTAGAACCTCATTTTACATAAAATAAGTCCTATAAGTCTACTCTCAAGAGTTGATAAAGGTACAAACGAATAAAATGTTTATATATCACATTATCAAATATCTATTATTCTCCATTTTACTCGATCTCCTAAACGGTTAAAGATAGGACATCGCGGTTTTTACCAGTGGATTAACAACCTCATTTTACATAAAATAAGTCCTATAAGTCTACTCTCAAGAGTTGATAAAGGTACAAACGAATAAAATTTTTATATATCACATTTTCAAATATCTATTATTCTCAATTTTACTTGATCTCCTAAACGGTTAAAGATAGGACACTGCGGTTTTCACCAGTGGATTTAGCACCTCATTTTACATAAAATAAGTCCTATAAGTCTACCCTCAAGAGTTGATCAAGGTACAAACGAATAAAATGTTTATATATCACATTTTCAAATATCTATTATTCTCCATTTTACTCGATCTCCTAAACGGTTAAAGATAGGACATCGCGGTTTTCACCAGTGGATTTAGCACCTCATATTACATAAAATAGGTACTATAAGTCTACTCTCAAGAGATGATAAAGGTAAAAACGAATAAAATGTTTATATATCACAATTTCAAATATCCAATATTCTCCATTTTACTCGATCTCCTAAACGGTTAAAGATATCACATCGCGGTTTTCACCAGTGGATTTGGCACCTCATTTTACATAAAATAGGTCCTATAATCTACTCTCAAATGTTGATAAAGGTAAAAACGAATAAAATGTTTATATATCACACTTTCAAATATCTATTATTCTCCATTTTACTCGATCTCCTAAACGGTTAAAGATAGGACATCGCGGATTTCACCAGTGGATTTAGCACCTCATTTTACATAAAATAGGTCCTATAAGTCTACTCTCAAGAGTTGATAAAGGTAAAAACGAATAAAATGTTTATATATCACATTTACAAATATATATTATTTTCTATTTTACTCGATCTCCTAAACGGTAAAAGATAGGACATCGCGGTTTTTACCAGTGGATTTAGCACCTCATTTTACATAAAATAGGTCCTATAAGTCTACCCTCAAGAGTTGATCAAGGTACAAACGAATAAAATGTTTATATATCACATTATCAAATACCTATTATTCTCCATTTTACTCGATCTCCAAAACGGTTAAAGATAGGACATCGCGGTTTTTACCAGTGGATTTAGCACCTCATTTTACATAAAATAGGTCCTATAAGTCTACCCTCAAGAGTTGATAAAGGTAAAAACGAATAAAATGTTTATATATCACATTTTCAAATATCTATTATTCTCCATTTTACTCGATCTCCTAAACGGTTAAAGATAGGACATCGCGGTTTTTACCAGTGGATTTAGCACCTCATTTTACATAAAATAGGTCCTATAAGTCTACTCTCAAGAGTTGATAAAGGTAAAAACGAATAAAATGTTTATATATCACATTTACAAATATATATTATTTTCTATTTTACTCGATCGCCTAAACGGTAAAAGATAGGACATCGCGGTTTTTACCAGTGGTTTTAGCACCTCATTTTACATAAAATAGGTCCTATAAGTCTACCCTCAAGAGTTGATCAAGGTACAAACGAATAAAATGTTTATATATCACATTATCAAATATCTATTATTCTCCATTTTACTCGATCTCCAAAACGGTTAAAGATAGGACATCGCGGTTTTTACCAGTGGATTTAGCACCTCATTTTACATAAAATAGGTCCTATAAGTCTACCCTCAAGAGTTGATAAAGGTAAAAACGAATAAAATGTTTATATATCACATTTTCAAATATCTATTATTCTCCATTTTACTCGATCTCCTAAACGGTTAAAGATAGGACATCGCGGTTTTCACCAGTGGATTTAGCACCTCATTTTACATAAAATAGGTCCTATAAGTTTACTCTCAAGAGTTGATAAAGGTAAAAACTAATAAAATGTTTATATATCACATTTTCAAATATCTATTATTTTCCATTTTACTCGATCTCCTAAACAATTAAAGATATCACATCGCCGTTTTCACTAGTGGATTTAGCACCTCATTTTACATAAAATAAGTCCTATAAGTCTACTCTCAAGAGTTGATAAGGGTACAAACGAATAAAATGTTAATATACCACATTATCAAATATCTATTATTTTCCATTTTACTCGATCTCCTAAACAATTAAAGATATCACATCGCCGTTTTCACTAGTGGATTTAGCACCTCATTTTACATAAAATAAGTCCTATAAGTCTACTCTCAAGAGTTGATAAGGGTACAAACGAATAAAATGTTTATATACCACATTATCAAATATCTATTATTCTCCATTTTACTCGATCTCTTAAACGGTTAAAGATAGGACATCGCGGTTTTCACCAGTGGATTTAGAACCTCATTTTACATAAAATAAGTCTTATAAGTCTACTCTCAAGAGTTGATAAAGGTACAAACGAATAAAATGTTTATATATCACATTATCAAATATCTATTATTCTCCATTTTACTCGATCTCCTAAACGGTTAAAGATAGGACATCGCGGTTTTTACCAGTGGATTAACCACCTCATTTTACATAAAATAAGTCCTATAAGTCTACTCTCAAGAGTTGATAAAGGTACAAACGAATAAAATTTTTATATATCACATTTTCAAATATCTATTATTCTCAATTTTACTTGATCTCCTAAACGGTTAAAGATAGGACACTGCGGTTTTCACCAGTGGATTTAGCACCTCATTTTACATAAAATAAGTCCTATAAGTCTACCCTCAAGAGTTGATCAAGGTACAAACGAATAAAATGTTTATATATCACATTTTCAAATATCTATTATTCTCCATTTTACTCGATCTCCTAAACGGTTAAAGATAGGACATCGCGGTTTTCACCAGTGGATTTAGCACCTCATATTACATAAAATAGGTACTATAAGTCTACTCTCAAGAGATGATAAAGGTAAAAACGAATAAAATGTTTATATATCACATTTTCAAATATCCAATATTCTCCATTTTACTCGATCTCCTAAACGGTTAAAGATATCACATCGCGGTTTTCACCAGTGGATTTAGCACCTCATTTTACATAAAATAGGTCCTATAATCTACTCTCAAATGTTGATAAAGGTAAAAACGAATAAAATGTTTATATATCACACTTTCAAATATCTATTATTCTCCATTTTACTCGATCTCCTAAACGGTTAAAGATAGGACATCGCGGTTTCTACCAGTGGATTTAGCACCTCATTTTACATAAAATAGGTCCTATAAGTCTACCCTCAAGAGTTGATCAAGGTAAAACGAATAAAATGTTTATATATCACTTTATCAAATATCTATTATTCTCCAATTTACTCGATCTCCTAAACGGTTAAAGATAGGACATCGCGGTTTTTACCAGTGGATTTAGCACCTCATTTTACATAAAATAGGTCCTATAATCTACTCTCAAATGTTGATAAAGGTAATAACGAATAAAATGTTTAAATATCACACTTTCAAATATCTATTATTCTCCATTTTACTCGATCTCCTAAACAATTAAAGATAGGACATCGCGGTTTTCACCAGTGGATTTAGCACCTCATTTTACATAAAATATGTCCTAAAAGTCTACTCTCAAGGGTTCATAAAGGTACAAACGAATAAAATGTTTATATATCACATTTTCAAATATCTATTATTCTCCATTTTACTCGATCTCCTAAACGGTTCAAGATAGGAGATCGCGGTTTTCACCAGTGGATTTAGCACCTCATTTTACATAAAATAAGTCCTATAAGTCTACCCTCAAGAGTTGATCAAGGTACAAACGAATAAAATGTTTATATATCACATTATCAAATATCTATTATTCTCCATTTTACTCGATCTCTAAAACGGTTAAAGATAGGACATCGCGGTTTTCACCAGTGGATTTAGCACCTCATTTTACATAAAATAAGTCCTATAAGTCTACTCTCAAGAGTTGATAATGGTACAAACAAATAAAATGTTTATATATCACATTTTCAAATATCTATTATTCTCCATTTTACTCCATCTCCTAAACGGTTAAAGATTTTACATCGCGGTTTTCACCAGTGGATTTAAAACCTCATTTTACACAAAATAGGTCCTATAAGTCTACTCTCAAGAGTTGATAAAGGTAAAAACGAATAAAATATTTTTATATCACATTTTCAAATATCTATTATTCTTCAGTTTACTCGATCTCCTAAACGGTTAAAGATATCACATCGCGGTTTTCACCAGTGGATTTAGCACCTCATTTTACATAAAATAAGTCCTATAAGTCTACTTTCAAGAGTTGATAAGAGTACAAACGAATAAAATGTTTATATACCACATTATCAAATATCTATTATTCTCCATTTTACTCGATCTCCTAAACGGTTAAAGATAGGACATCGCGGTTTTTACCAGTGGATTTAGCACGTCATTTTACATAAAATAGGTCCTATAAGTCTACTCTTAAGAGTTGATAAAGGTACAAACGAATAAAATGTTTATATATCACATTTTCAAATATCTATTATTCTCCATTTTACTCGATCTCCTAAACTGTTAATGATAGGACATCGCGGTTTTCACCAGTGGATTTAGAACCTTATTTTACATAAAATAGGTCCTATAAGTCTACTCTCAAAAGTAGATAAAGGTATAAACGAATAAAATGTTTATATATCACATTATCTAATATCTATTATTCTCCATTTTACTCGATCTCCTAAACGGTTAAAGATAAGACATCGCGGTTTTCACCAGTGGATTTAGCACCTCATTTTACATAAAATAGGTCCAATAAGTCTACTCTCAAGAGTTGATAAAGGTAAAAACGAATAAAATGTTTATATATCACATTTACAAATATCTATTATTCTCCATTTTACTCGATCTCCTAAACGGTTAAAGATAGGACATCGCGGTTTTCACCAGTGGATTTAGCACCTCATATTACATAAAATAAGTCCTATAAGTCTACTCTCAAGAGTTGATAAAAGTACAAACGAATAAAATTTTTATATATCACATTTTCAAATATCTATTATTCTCAATTTTACTTGATCTCCTAAACAGTTAAAGATAGGACACTGCGGTTTTCACCAGTGGATTTAGCACCTCATTTTACATAAAATAAGTCCTATAAGTCTACCCTCAAGAGTTGATCAAGGTACAAACGAATAAAATGTTTATATATCACATTTTCAAATATCTATTATTCTCCATTTTACTCGATCTCCTAAACGGTTAAAGATAGGACATCGCGGTTTTCACCAGTGGATTTAGCACCTCATATTACATAAAATAGGTACTATAAGTCAACTCTCAAGAGTTGATAAAGGTAAAAACGAATAAAATGTTTATATATCAAATTTTCAAATATCTATTATTCTCCATTTTACTCGATCTCCTAAACGGTTAAAGATAGGACATCGCGGTTTTCACCAGTGGATTTAGCACCTCATTTTACATAAAATAGGTCCTATAAGTCTACTCTCAAGAGTTGATAAAGGTAAAAACGAATAAAATGTTTATATATCACATTTACAAATATATATTATTCTCCATTTTACTCGATCTCCTAAACGGTTAAAGATGGGACATCGCGGTTTTCACCAGTGGATTTAGCACCTCATTTTACATAAAATAGGTCCTATAAGTCTACTCTCAAGAGTTGATAAAGGTAAAAACGAATAAAATGTTTATATATCACATTTTCAAATATCCAATATTCTCCATTTTACTCGATCTCCTAAACGGTTAAAGATATCACATCGCGGTTTTCACCAGTGGATTTAGCACCTCATTTTACATAAAATAGGTCCTATAATCTACTCTCAAATGTTGATAAAGGTAAAAACGAATAAAATGTTTATATATCACAATTTCAAATATCTATTATTCTCCATTTTACTCGATCTCCTAAACGGTTAAAGTTAGGACATCGCGGTTTTCACCAGTGGATTTAGCACCTCATTTTACATAAAATAGGTTTTATAAGTCTACTCTCAAGAGTTGATAAAGGTAAAAACGAATAAAATGTTTATATATCACATTTACAAATATATATTATTTTCTATTTTACTTGATCTCCTAAACGGTAAAAGATAGGACATCGCGGTTTTTACCAGTGGATTTAGCACCTCATTTTACATAAAATAGGTCCTATAAGTCTACCCTCAAGAGTTGATCAAGGTACAAACGAATAAAATGTTTATATATCACATTATCAAATATCTATTATTCTCCATTTTACTCGATCTCCAAAACGGTTAAAGATAGGACATCGCGGTTTTTACCAGTAGATTTAGCACCTCATTTTACATAAAATAGGTCCTATAAGTCTACCCTCAAGAGTTGATAAAGGTAAAAACGAATAAAATGTTTATATATCAAATTTTCAAATATCTATTATTCTCCATTTTACTCGATCTCCTAAACGGTTAAAGATAGGACATCGCGGTTTTCACCAGTGGATTTAGCACCTCATTTTACATAAAATAGGTCCTATAAGTCTACTCTCAAGAGTTGATAAAGGTAAAAACGAATAAAATGTTTATATATCACATTTACAAATATATATTATTTTCTATTTTACTCGATCTCCTAAACGGTAAAAGATAGGACATCGCGGTTTTTACCAGTGGATTTAGCACCTCATTTTACATAAAATAGGTCCTATAAGTCTACCCTCAAGAGTTGATCAAGGTACAAACGAATAAAATGTTTATATATCACATTATCAAATATCTATTATTCTCCATTTTACTCGATCTCCAAAACGGTTAAAGATAGGACATCGCGGTTTTTACCAGTGGATTTAGCACTTCATTTTACATAAAATAGGTCCTATAAGTCTACCCTCAAGAGTTGATAAAGGTAAAAACGAATAAAATGTTTATATATCAAATTTTCAAATATCTATTATTCTCCATTTTACTCGATCTCCTAAACGGTTAAAGATAGGACATCGCGGTTTTCACCAGTGGATTTAGCACCTCATTTTACATAAAATAGGTCCTATAGGTTTACTCTCAAGAGTTGATAAAGGTAAAAACGAATAAAATGTTTATATATCACATTTTCAAATATCTGTTATTTTCCATTTTACTCGATCTCCTAAACGGTAAAAGATAGGACATCGCGGTTTTCACCAGTGGATTTAGCACCTTATTTTACATAAAATAAGTCCTATAAGTCTACTCTCAAGAGTTGATAAAGGTTAAAACGAGTAAAATGTTTATATATCACATTTTCAAATATCTATTATTTTCCATTTTACTCGATCTCCTAAACGGTTAAAGATGTCACATCGCCGTTTTCACCAGTGGATTTAGCACCTCATTTTACATAAAATAAGTCCTATAAGTCTACTCTCAAGAGTTGATAAGGTACAAACGAATAAAATGTTTATATATCACATTATCAAATATCTATTATTCTCCATTTTACTCGATCTCTAAATCGGTTAAAGATAGGACATCGCGGTTTTCACCAGTGGATTTAGAACCTCATTTTACATAATATAAGTCTTATAAGTCTACTCTCAAGAGTTGATAAAGGTTCAAACGAATAAAATGTTTATATATCACATTATCAAATATCTATTATTCTCCATTTTACTCGATCTCCTAAACGGTTAAAGATAGGACATCGCGGTTTTTACCAGTGGATTAACCACCTCATTTTACATAAAATAAGTCCTATAAGTCTACTCTCAAGAGTTGATAAAGGTACAAACGAATAAAATTTTTATATATCACATTTTCAAATATCTATTATTCTCAATTTTACTTGATCTCCTAAACGGTTAAAGATAGGACACTGCCGTTTTTACCAGTGGATTTAGCACCTCATTTTACATAAAATAAGTCCTATAAGTCTACTCTCAAGAGTTGATAAAGGTACAAACGAATAAAATGTTTATATATCACATTATCAAATATCTATTATTCTCCATTTTACTCGATCTCCTAAACGGTTAAAGATAGGACATCGCGGTTTTTACCAGTGGATTAACCACCTCATTTTACATAAAATAAGTCCTATAAGTCTACTCTCAAATGTTGATAAAGGTAAAAACGAATAAAATGTTTATATATCACACTTTCAAATATCTATTATTCTCCATTTTACTCGATCTCCTAAACGGTTAAAGATAGGACATCGCGGTTTTCACCAGTGGATTTAGCACCTCATTTTACATAAAATAGGTCCTATAAGTCTACTCTCAAGAGTTGATAAAGGTAAAAACGAATAAAATGTTTATATATCACATTTACAAATATATATTATTTTCTATTTTACTCGATCTCCTAAACGGTAAAAGATAGGACATCGCGGTTTTTACCAGTGGATTTAGCACCTCATTTTACATAAAATAGGTCCTATAAGTCTACCCTCAAGAGTTGATCAAGGTACAAACGAATAAAATGTTTATATATCACATTATCAAATATCTATAATTCTCCATTTTACTCGATCTTCAAAACGGTTAAAGATAGGACATCGCGGTTTTTACCAGTGGATTTAGCACCTCATTTTACATAAAATAGGTCCTATAAGTCTACCCTCAAGAGTTGATCAAGGTACAAACGAATAAAATGTTTATATATCACATTTACAAATATATATTATTTTCTATTTTACGCGATCTCCTAAACGGTAAAAGATAGGACATCGCGGTTTTTACCAGTGGATTTAGAACCTCATTTTACATAAAATAGGTCCTATAAGTCTACTCTCAAGAGTTGATAAAGGTAAAAACGAATAAAATGTTTATATATCACATTTTCAAATATCTATTATTTTCCATTTTACTCGATCTCCTAAACGGTAAAAGATAGGACATCGCGGTTTTCACCAGTGGATTTAGCACCTCATTTTACATAAAATAAGTCCTATAAGTCTACTCTTAAGAGTTGATAAAGGTACAAACGAATAAAATGTTTATATATCACATTTTCAAATATCTATTATTCTCCATTTTACTCGATCTCCTAAACAATTAAAGATAGGACATCGCGGTTTTCACCAGTGGATTTAGCACCTCATTTTACATAAAATATGTCCTAAAAGTCTACTCTCAAGGGTTCATAAAGGTACAAACGAATAAAATGTTTATATATCACATTTTCAAATATCCATTATTCTCAATTTTACTCGATCTCCTAAACGGTTCAAGATAGGAGATCGCGGTTTTCACCAGTGGATTTAGCACCTCATTTTACATAAAATAAGTCCTATAAGTCTACCCTCAAAAGTTGATCAAGGTACAAACGAATAAAATGTTTATATATCACATTATCTAATATCTATTATTCTCCATTTTACTCGATCTCCTAAACGGTTAAAGATAAGACATCGCGGTTTTCACCAGTGGATTTAGAACCTCATTTTACATAAAATAGGTCCTATAAGTCTACTCTCAAGAGTTGATAAAGGTAAAAACGAATAAAATGTTTATATATCACATTTTCAAATATCTATTATTTTCCATTTTACTCGATCTCCTAAACGGTAAAAGATAGGACATCGCGGTTTTCATCAGTGGATTAAGCACCCCATTTTACATAAAATAAGTCCTATAAGTCTACTCTCAAGAGTTGATAAAGGTACGAACGAATAAAATGTTTATATATCACATTTTCAAATATCTATTTTTCTCCATTTAACTCGATCTCCTAAACGGTTGAAGATAGGACATCGCGGTTTTCACCAGTGGATTTAGCACCTCATTTTACATAAAATAAGTCCTATAAGTCTACCCTCAAGAGTTGATCAAGGTACAAACGAATAAAATGTTTATATATCACATTTTCAAATATCCATTATTCTCCATTTTACTCGATCTCCTAAACGGTTCAAGATAGGAGATCGCGGTTTTCTTCAGTGGATTTAGCACCTCATTTTACATAAAATAAGTCCTATAAGTCTACCCTCAAGAGTTGATCAAGGTACAAACGAATAAAATGTTTATATATCACATTATCTAATATCTATTATTCTCCATTTTACTCGATCTCCTAAACGGTTAAAGATAAGACATCGCGGTTTTCACCAGTGGATTTAGAACCTCATTTTACATAAAATAGGTCCTATAAGTCTACTCTCAAGAGTTGATAAAGGTAAAAACGAATAAAATGTTTATATATCACATTTTCAAATATCTATTATTTTCCATTTTACTCGATCTCCTAAACGGTAAAAGATAGGACATCGCGGTTTTCACCAGTGGATTTAGCACCTCATTTTACATAAAATAAGTCCTATAAGTCTACTCTTAAGAGTTGATAAAGGTACAAACGAATAAAACGTTTATATATCACATTTTCAAATATCTATTATTCTCCATTTTACTCGATCTCCTAAACAATTAAAGATAGGACATCGCGGTTTTCACCAGTGGATTTAGCACCTCATTTTACATAAAATAGGAACTATAAGTCTACTCTCAAGAGTTGATAAAGGTAAAAACGAATAAAATGTTTATATATTATATATTCAAATTTCTAATATTCTCCATTTTACTCGATCTCCTAAACTGTTAATGATAGGACATCGCGGTTTTCACCAGTGGATTTAGCACCTCATTTTACATAAAATAAGTCCTATAAGTCTACCCTCAAGAGTTGATCAAGGTACAAACGAATAAAATGTTTATATATCACATTATCAAATATCTATTTTTCTCCATTTTACTCGATCTCCAAAACGGTTAAAGATAGGACATCGCGGTTTCACCAGTGGACTAAGCAACTCATTTTACATAAAATAGGTCCTATAAGTCTACCCTTAAGAGTTGATCAAGGTAAAACGAATAAAATGTTTATATATCACTTTATCAAATATCTATTATTCTCCAATTTACTCGATCTCCTAAACGGTTTAAGATAGGACATCGCGGTTTTTACCAGTGGATTTAGCACCTCATTTTACATAAAATAGGTCCTATAAGTCTACCCTTAAGAGTTGATCAAGGTAAAACGAATAAAATGTTTATATATCACTTTATCAAATATCTATTATTCTCCAATTTACTCGATCTCCTAAACGGTTTAAGATAGGACATCGCGGTTTTTACCAGTGGATTTAGCACCTCATTTTACATAAAATAGGTCCTATAAGTCTACCCTCAAGAGTTGATCAAGGTACAAACGAATAAAATGTTTATATATCACATTATCAAATATCTATTATTTTCCATTTTACTCGATCTCCAAAACGGTTAAAGATAGGACGTCGCGGTTTTCACCAGTGGATTTAGCACCTCATTTTACATAAATTAAGTCCTATAAGTCTATTCTCAAGAGTTGATAAAGGTACAAACAAATAAAATGTTTATATATCACATTTACAAATATATATTATTTTCTATTTTACTCGATCTCCTAAACGGTAAAAGATAGGACATCGCGGTTTTTACCAGTGGATTTAGCACCTCATTTTACATAAAATAGGTCCTATAAGTCTACCCTCAAGAGTTGATCAAGGTACAAACGAATAAAATGTTTATATATCACATTATCAAATATCTATTATTCTCCATTTTACTCGATCTCCAAAACGGTTAAAGATAGGACATCGCGGTTTTTACCAGTGGATTTAGCACCTCATTTTACATAAAATAGGTCCTATAAGTCTACCCTCAAGAGTTGATAAAGGTAAAAACGAATAAAATGTTTATATATCAAATTTTCAAATATCTATTATTCTCCATTTTACTCGATCTCCTAAACGGTTAAAGATAGGACATCGCGGTTTTCACCAGTGGATTTAGCACCTCATTTTACATAAAATAGGTCCTATAGGTTTACTCTCAAGAGTTGATAAAGGTAAAAACGAATAAAATGTTTATATATCACATTTTCAAATATCTGTTATTTTCCATTTTACTCGATCTCCTAAACGGTAAAAGATAGGACATCGCGGTTTTCACCAGTGGATTTAGCACCTTATTTTACATAAAATAAGTCCTATAAGTCTACTCTCAAGAGTTGATAAAGGTTAAAACGAGTAAAATGTTTATATATCACATTTTCAAATATCTATTATTTTCCATTTTACTCGATCTCCTAAACGGTTAAAGATGTCACATCGCCGTTTTCACCAGTGGATTTAGCACCTCATTTTACATAAAATAAGTCCTATAAGTCTACTCTCAAGAGTTGATAAGGTACAAACGAATAAAATGTTTATATATCACATTATCAAATATCTATTATTCTCCATTTTACTCGATCTCTAAATCGGTTAAAGATAGGACATCGCGGTTTTCACCAGTGGATTTAGAACCTCATTTTACATAATATAAGTCTTATAAGTCTACTCTCAAGAGTTGATAAAGGTTCAAACGAATAAAATGTTTATATATCACATTATCAAATATCTATTATTCTCCATTTTACTCGATCTCCTAAACGGTTAAAGATAGGACATCGCGGTTTTTACCAGTGGATTAACCACCTCATTTTACATAAAATAAGTCCTATAAGTCTACTCTCAAGAGTTGATAAAGGTACAAACGAATAAAATTTTTATATATCACATTTTCAAATATCTATTATTCTCAATTTTACTTGATCTCCTAAACGGTTAAAGATAGGACACTGCCGTTTTTACCAGTGGATTTAGCACCTCATTTTACATAAAATAAGTCCTATAAGTCTACTCTCAAGAGTTGATAAAGGTACAAACGAATAAAATGTTTATATATCACATTATCAAATATCTATTATTCTCCATTTTACTCGATCTCCTAAACGGTTAAAGATAGGACATCGCGGTTTTTACCAGTGGATTAACCACCTCATTTTACATAAAATAAGTCCTATAAGTCTACTCTCAAATGTTGATAAAGGTAAAAACGAATAAAATGTTTATATATCACACTTTCAAATATCTATTATTCTCCATTTTACTCGATCTCCTAAACGGTTAAAGATAGGACATCGCGGTTTTCACCAGTGGATTTAGCACCTCATTTTACATAAAATAGGTCCTATAAGTCTACTCTCAAGAGTTGATAAAGGTAAAAACGAATAAAATGTTTATATATCACATTTACAAATATATATTATTTTCTATTTTACTCGATCTCCTAAACGGTAAAAGATAGGACATCGCGGTTTTTACCAGTGGATTTAGCACCTCATTTTACATAAAATAGGTCCTATAAGTCTACCCTCAAGAGTTGATCAAGGTACAAACGAATAAAATGTTTATATATCACATTATCAAATATCTATAATTCTCCATTTTACTCGATCTCCAAAACGGTTAAAGATAGGACATCGCGGTTTTTACCAGTGGATTTAGCACCTCATTTTACATAAAATAGGTCCTATAAGTCTACCCTCAAGAGTTGATCAAGGTACAAACGAATAAAATGTTTATATATCACATTTACAAATATATATTATTTTCTATTTTACGCGATCTCCTAAACGGTAAAAGATAGGACATCGCGGTTTTTACCAGTGGATTTAGAACCTCATTTTACATAAAATAGGTCCTATAAGTCTACTCTCAAGAGTTGATAAAGGTAAAAACGAATAAAATGTTTATATATCACATTTTCAAATATCTATTATTTTCCATTTTACTCGATCTCCTAAACGGTAAAAGATAGGACATCGCGGTTTTCACCAGTGGATTTAGCACCTCATTTTACATAAAATAAGTCCTATAAGTCTACTCTTAAGAGTTGATAAAGGTACAAACGAATAAAATGTTTATATATCACATTTTCAAATATCTATTATTCTCCATTTTACTCGATCTCCTAAACAATTAAAGATAGGACATCGCGGTTTTCACCAGTGGATTTAGCACCTCATTTTACATAAAATATGTCCTAAAAGTCTACTCTCAAGGGTTCATAAAGGTACAAACGAATAAAATGTTTATATATCACATTTTCAAATATCCATTATTCTCAATTTTACTCGATCTCCTAAACGGTTCAAGATAGGAGATCGCGGTTTTCACCAGTGGATTTAGCACCTCATTTTACATAAAATAAGTCCTATAAGTCTACCCTCAAAAGTTGATCAAGGTACAAACGAATAAAATGTTTATATATCACATTATCTAATATCTATTATTCTCCATTTTACTCGATCTCCTAAACGGTTAAAGATAAGACATCGCGGTTTTCACCAGTGGATTTAGAACCTCATTTTACATAAAATAGGTCCTATAAGTCTACTCTCAAGAGTTGATAAAGGTAAAAACGAATAAAATGTTTATATATCACATTTTCAAATATCTATTATTTTCCATTTTACTCGATCTCCTAAACGGTAAAAGATAGGACATCGCGGTTTTCATCAGTGGATTAAGCACCCCATTTTACATAAAATAAGTCCTATAAGTCTACTCTCAAGAGTTGATAAAGGTACGAACGAATAAAATGTTTATATATCACATTTTCAAATATCTATTTTTCTCCATTTAACTCGATCTCCTAAACGGTTGAAGATAGGACATCGCGGTTTTCACCAGTGGATTTAGCACCTCATTTTACATAAAATAAGTCCTATAAGTCTACCCTCAAGAGTTGATCAAGGTACAAACGAATAAAATGTTTATATATCACATTTTCAAATATCTATTATTTTCCGTTTTACTCGATCTCCTAAACGGAAAAGATAGGACATCGCGGTTTTCATCAGTGGATTAAGCACCCCATTTTACATAAAATAAGTCCTATAAGTCTACTCTCAAGAGTTGATAAAGGTACAAACGAATAAAATGTTTATATATCACATTTACAAATATATATTATTTTCTATTTTACTCGAACTCCTAAACGGTAAAAGATAGGACATCGCGGTTTTTACCAGTGGATTTAGCACCTCATTTTACATAAAATAGGTCCTATAAGTCTACCCTTAAGAGTTGATCAAGGTAAAACGAATAAAATGTTTATATATCACATTATCAAATATCTATTATTTTCCATTTTACTCGATCTCCAAAACGGTTAAAGATAGGACGTCGCGGTTTTCACCAGTGGATTTAGCACCTCATTTTACATAAATTAAGTCCTATAAGTCTATTCTCAAGAGTTGATAAAGGTACAAACAAATAAAATGTTTATATATCACATTTTCAAATATCTATTATTTTCCATTTTACTCCATCTCCTAAACGGTTTAAGATAGGACATCGCGGTTTTCACCAGTGGATTTAGAACCTCATTTTACATAAAATAGGTCCTATAAGTCTACTCTCAAGAGTTGATAAAGGTAAAAACGAATAAAATGTTTATATATCACATTTTCAAATATCTATTATTTTCCATTTTACTCGATCTCCTAAACGGTAAAAGATAGGACATCGCGGTTTTCACCAGTGGATTTAGCACCTCATTTTACATAAAATAAGTCCTATAAGTCTACTCTTAAGAGTTGATAAAGGTACAAACGAATAAAATGTTTATATATCACATTTTCAAATATCTATTATTCTCCATTTTACTCGATCTCCTAAACAATTAAAGATAGGACATCGCGGTTTACACCAGTGGATTTAGCACCTCATTTTACATAAAATATGTCCTAAAAGTCTACTCTCAAGGGTTCATAAAGGTACAAACGAATAAAATGTTTATATATCACATTTTCAAATATCCATTATTCTCCATTTTACTCGATCTCCTAAACGGTTCAAGATAGGAGATCGCGGTTTTCTTCAGTGGATTTAGCACCTCATTTTACATAAAATAAGTTCTATAAGTCTACCCTCAAGAGTTGATCAAGGTACAAACGAATAAAATGTTTATATATCACATTATCTAATATCTATTATTCTCCATTTTACTCGATCTCCTAAACGGTTAAAGATAAGACATCGCGGTTTTCACCAGTGGATTTAGAACCTCATTTTACATAAAATAGGTCCTATAAGTCTACTCTCAAGAGTTGATAAAGGTAAAAACGAATAAAATGTTTATATATCACATTTTCAAATATCTATTATTTTCCATTTTACTCGATCTCCTAAACGGTAAAAGATAGGACATCGCGGTTTTCACCAGTGGATTTAGCACCTCATTTTACATAAAATAAGTCCTATAAGTCTACTCTTAAGAGTTGATAAAGGTACAAACGAATAAAACGTTTATATATCACATTTTCAAATATCTATTATTCTCCATTTTACTCGATCTCCTAAACAATTAAAGATAGGACATCGCGGTTTTCACCAGTGGATTTAGCACCTCATTTTACATAAAATAGGAACTATAAGTCTACTCTCAAGAGTTGATAAAGGTAAAAACGAATAAAATGTTTATATATTATATATTCAAATTTCTAATATTCTCCATTTTACTCGATCTCCTAAACTGTTAATGATAGGACATCGCGGTTTTCACCAGTGGATTTAGCACCTCATTTTACATAAAATAAGTCCTATAAGTCTACCCTCAAGAGTTGATCAAGGTACAAACGAATAAAATGTTTATATATCACATTATCAAATATCTATTTTTCTCCATTTTACTCGATCTCCAAAACGGTTAAAGATAGGACATCGCGGTTTCACCAGTGGACTAAGCACCTCATTTTACATAAAATAGGTCCTATAAGTCTACCCTTAAGAGTTGATCAAGGTAAAACGAATAAAATGTTTATATATCACTTTATCAAATATCTATTATTCTCCAATTTACTCGATCTCCTAAACGGTTTAAGATAGGACATCGCGGTTTTTACCAGTGGATTTAGCACCTCATTTTACATAAAATAGGTCCTATAAGTCTACTCTCAAGAGTTGATAAAGGTAAAAACGAATAAAATGTTTATATATCACATTTTCAAATATCTATTATTTTCCATTTTACTCGATCTCCTAAACGGTAAAAGATAGGACATCGCGGTTTTCACCAGTGGATTTAGCACCTCATTTTACATAAAATAAGTCCTATAAGTCTACTCTTAAGAGTTGATAAAGGTACAAACGAATAAAACGTTTATATATCACATTTTCAAATATCTATTATTCTCCATTTTACTCGATCTCCTAAACAATTAAAGATAGGACATCGCGGTTTTCACCAGTGGATTTAGCACCTCATTTTACATAAAATAGGAACTATAAGTCTACTCTCAAGAGTTGATAAAGGTAAAAACGAATAAAATGTTTATATATTATATATTCAAATTTCTAATATTCTCCATTTTACTCGATCTCCTAAACTGTTAATGATAGGACATCGCGGTTTTCACCAGTGGATTTAGCACCTCATTTTACATAAAATAAGTCCTATAAGTCTACCCTCAAGAGTTGATCAAGGTACAAACGAATAAAATGTTTATATATCACATTATCAAATATCTATTTTTCTCCATTTTACTCGATCTCCAAAACGGTTAAAGATAGGACATCGCGGTTTCACCAGTGGACTAAGCACCTCATTTTACATAAAATAGGTCCTATAAGTCTACCCTTAAGAGTTGATCAAGGTAAAACGAATAAAATGTTTATATATCACTTTATCAAATATCTATTATTCTCCAATTTACTCGATCTCCTAAACGGTTTAAGATAGGACATCGCGGTTTTTACCAGTGGATTTAGCACCTCATTTTACATAAAATAGGTCCTATAAGTCTACCCTTAAGAGTTGATCAAGGTAAAACGAATAAAATGTTTATATATCACTTTATCAAATATCTATTATTCTCCAATTTACTCGATCTCCTAAACGGTTTAAGATAGGACATCGCGGTTTTTACCAGTGGATTTAGCACCTCATTTTACATAAAATAGGTCCTATAAGTCTACCCTCAAGAGTTGATCAAGGTACAAACGAATAAAATGTTTATATATCACATTATCAAATATCTATTATTTTCCATTTTACTCGATCTCCAAAACGGTTAAAGATAGGACGTCGCGGTTTTCACCAGTGGATTTAGCACCTCATTTTACATAAATTAAGTCCTATAAGTCTATTCTCAAGAGTTGATAAAGGTACAAACAAATAAAATGTTTATATATCACATTTTCAAATATCTATTATTCTCCATTTTACTCCATCTCCTAAACGGTTAAAGATAGGACATCGCGGTTTTCACCAGTGGATTTAGAACCTCATTTTACATAAAATAGGTCCTATAAGTCTACTCTCAAGAGTTGATAAAGGTAAAAACGAATAAAATGTTTATATATCACATTTTCAAATATCTATTATTTTCCATTTTACTCGATCTCCTAAACGGTAAAAGATAGGACATCGCGGTTTTCACCAGTGGATTTAGCACCTCATTTTACATAAAATAAGTCCTATAAGTCTACTCTTAAGAGTTGATAAAGGTACAAACGAATAAAATGTTTATATATCACATTTTCAAATATCTATTATTCTCCATTTTACTCGATCTCCTAAACAATTAAAGATAGGACATCGCGGTTTTCACCAGTGGATTTAGCACCTCATTTTACATAAAATATGTCCTAAAAGTCTACTCTCAAGGGTTCATAAAGGTACAAACGAATAAAATGTTTATATATCACATTTTCAAATATCCATTATTCTCCATTTTACTCGATCTCCTAAACGGTTCAAGATAGGAGATCGCGGTTTTCTTCAGTGGATTTAGCACCTCATTTTACATAAAATAAGTCCTATAAGTCTACCCTCAAGAGTTGATCAAGGTACAAACGAATAAAATGTTTATATATCACATTATCTAATATCTATTATTCTCCATTTTACTCGATCTCCTAAACGGTTAAAGATAAGACATCGCGGTTTTCACCAGTGGATTTAGAACCTTATTTTACATAAAATAGGTCCTATAAGTCTACTCTCAAGAGTTGATAAAGGTAAAAACGAATAAAATGTTTATATATCACATTTTCAAATATCTATTATTTTCCATTTTACTCGATCTCCTAAACGGTAAAAGATAGGACATCGCGGTTTTCACCAGTGGATTTAGCACCTCATTTTACATAAAATAAGTCCTATAAGTCTACTCTTAAGAGTTGATAAAGGTACAAACGAATAAAATGTTTATATATCACATTTTCAAATATCTATTATTCTCCATTTTACTCGATCTCCTAAACAATTAAAGATAGGACATCGCGGTTTTCACCAGTGGATTTAGCACCTCATTTTACATAAAATAGGAACTATAAGTCTACTCTCAAGAGTTGATAAAGGTAAAAACGAATAAAATGTTTATATATTATATATTCAAATTTCTAATATTCTCCATTTTACTCGATCTCCTAAACTGTTAATGATAGGACATCGCGGTTTTCACCAGTGGATTTAGCACCTCATTTTACATAAAATAAGTCCTATAAGTCTACCCTCAAGAGTTGATCAAGGTACAAACGAATAAAATGTTTATATATCACATTATCAAATATCTATTTTTCTCCATTTTACTCGATCTCCAAAACGGTTAAAGATAGGACATCGCGGTTTCACCAGTGGACTAAGCACCTCATTTTACATAAAATAGGTCCTATAAGTCTACCCTTAAGAGTTGATCAAGGTAAAACGAATAAAATGTTTATATATCACTTTATCAAATATCTATTATTCTCCAATTTACTCGATCTCCTAAACGGTTTAAGATAGGACATCGCGGTTTTTATTAGTGGATTTAGCACCTCATTTTACATAAAATAGGTCCTATAAGTCTACCCTTAAGAGTTGATCAAGGTAAAACGAATAAAATGTTTATATATCACTTTATCAAATATCTATTATTCTCCAATTTACTCGATCTCCTAAACGGTTTAAGATAGGACATCGCGGTTTTTACCAGTGGATTTAGCACCTCATTTTACATAAAATAGGTCCTATAAGTCTACCCTCAAGAGTTGATCAAGGTACAAACGAATAAAATGTTTATATATCACATTATCAAATATCTATTATTTTCCATTTTACTCGATCTCCAAAACGGTTAAAGATAGGACGTCGCGGTTTTCACCAGTGGATTTAGCACCTCATTTTACATAAATTAAGTCCTATAAGTCTATTCTCAAGAGTTGATAAAGGTACAAACAAATAAAATGTTTATATATCACATTTTCAAATATCTATTATTCTCCATTTTACTCCATCTCCTAAACGGTTAAAGATAGGACATCGCGGTTTTCACCAGTGGATTTAGAACCTCATTTTACATAAAATAGGTCCTATAAGTCTACTCTCAAGAGTTGATAAAGGTAAAAACGAATAAAATGTTTATATATCACATTTTCAAATATCTATTATTTTCCATTTTACTCGATCTCCTAAACGGTAAAAGATAGGACATCGCGGTTTTCACCAGTGGATTTAGCACCTCATTTTACATAAAATAAGTCCTATAAGTCTACTCTTAAGAGTTGATAAAGGTACAAACGAATAAAATGTTTATATATCACATTTTCAAATATCTATTATTCTCCATTTTACTCGATCTCCTAAACAATTAAAGATAGGACATCGCGGTTTTCACCAGTGGATTTAGCACCTCATTTTACATAAAATATGTCCTAAAAGTCTACTCTCAAGGGTTCATAAAGGTACAAACGAATAAAATGTTTATATATCACATTTTCAAATATCCATTATTCTCCATTTTACTCGATCTCCTAAACGGTTCAAGATAGGAGATCGCGGTTTTCTTCAGTGGATTTAGCACCTCATTTTACATAAAATAAGTCCTATAAGTCTACCCTCAAGAGTTGATCAAGGTACAAACGAATAAAATGTTTATATATCACATTATCTAATATCTATTATTCTCCATTTTACTCGATCTCCTAAACGGTTAAAGATAAGACATCGCGGTTTTCACCAGTGGATTTAGAACCTCATTTTACATAAAATAGGTCCTATAAGTCTACTCTCAAGAGTTGATAAAGGTAAAAACGAATAAAATGTTTATATATTATATATTCAAATTTCTAATATTCTCCATTTTACTCGATCTCCTAAACTGTTAATGATAGGACATCGCGGTTTTCACCAGTGGATTTAGCACCTCATTTTACATAAAATAAGTCCTATAAGTCTACCCTCAAGAGTTGATCAAGGTACAAACGAATAAAATGTTTATATATCACATTATCAAATATCTATTTTTCTCCATTTTACTCGATCTCCAAAACGGTTAAAGATAGGACATCGCGGTTTTCACCAGTGGATTTAGCACCTCATTTTACATAAAATATGTCCTAAAAGTCTACTCTCAAGGGTTGATAAAGGTACAAACGAATAAAATGTTCATATATCACATTTTCAAATATCCATTATTCTCCATTTTCTCGATCTCCTAAGCGGTTAAAGATAGGACATCGCGGTTTTCACCAGTGGATTTAAAGCCTCATTTTACATAAAATAGGTCCTATAAGTCTACTCTCAAGAGTTGATAAAGGTACAAACGAATAAAATGTTTATATATCACATTATCAAATATCTATTATTCTCCATTTTACTCGATCTCTAAAACGGTTAAAGATAGGACATCGCGGTTTTCACCAGTGGATTTAGCACCTCATTTTACATAAAATAAGTCCTATAAGTCTACTCTCAAGAGTTGATAAAGGTACAAACAAATAAAATGTTTATATATCACATTTTCAAATATCTATTATTCTCCATTTTACTCCATCTCCTAAACGGTTAAAGATTGGACATCGCGGTTTTCACCAGTGGATTTAAAACCTCATTTTACATGAAATAGGTCCTATAAGTCTACTCTCAAGAGTTGATAAAGGTAAAAACGAATAAAATATTTTTATATCACATTTTCAAATATCTATTATTCTTCAGTTTACTCGATCTCCTAAACGGTTAAAGATATCACATCGCGGTTTTCACCAGTGGATTTAGCACCTCATTTTACAAAAAATAAGTCCTATAAGTCTACTTTCAAGAGTTGATAAGAGTACAAACGAATAAAATGTTTATATATCACATTTTCAAATATCTATTATTCTCCATTTTACTCGATCTCCTAAACGGTTCAAGATATCACATCGCGGTTTTCACCAGTGGATTTAGCACCTCATTTTACATAAAATAGGTACTATAAGTCTACTCTCAAGAGTTGATAAAGGTAAAAACGAATAAAATGTTTATATATTATATATTCAAATTTCTAATATTCTCCATTTTACTCGATCTCCTAAACTGTTAATGATAGGACATCGCGGTTTTCACCAGTGGATTTAGAACCTTATTTTACATAAAATAGGTCCTATAAGTCTACTCTCAAAAGTTGATAAAGGTATAAACGAATAAAATGTTTTTATGTCACATTTTCAAATATCTATTATTCTCCATTTTACTCGATCTCCTAAACGGTTAAAGATATCACATCGCGGTTTTCACCAGTGGATTTAGCACCTCATTTTACATAAAATAGGTCCTATAAGTCTACCCTCATGAGTTGATCAAGGTACAAACGAATAAAATGTTAATATTCCACATTTTCAAATATCTATTATTCTCCATTTTACTCGATCTCCTAAACGATAAAAGATAGGACATCAAGGTTTTCATCAGTGGATTAAGCACCCCATTTTACAAAAAATAAGTCCTATAAGTCTACTCTTAAGAGTTGATAAAGGTAAAAACGGATAAAATGTTTATATATCACATTATCAAATATCTATTATTCTCCATTTTACTCGATCTCCTAAACGGTTAAAGATAGGACATCGCTGTTTTCACCAGTGGATTTAGAACCTCATTTTACATAAAATAGGTCCTATAAGTCTACTCTCAAAAGTTGATAAAGGTATAAACGAATAAAATGTTTATATGTCACATTTTCAAATATCTATTATTCTCCATTTTACTCGATCTCCTAAACGGTTCAAGGTATCACATCGCGGTTTTCATCAGTGGATTTAGCACCTCATTTTACATAAAATAGGTACTATAAGTCTACTCTCAAGAGTTGATAAAGGTAAAAACGAATAAAATGTTTATATATTATATATTCAAATTTCTAATATTCTCCATTTTACTCGATCTCCTAAACTGTTAATGATAGGACATCGCGGTTTTCACCAGTGGATTTAGCACCTCATTTTACATAAAATAGGTCCTATAAGTCTACTCTCAAGAGTTGATAAAGGTAAAAACGAATAAAATGTTTATATATCACATTTTCAAATATCTATTATTCTCCATTTTACTCGATCTCCTAAACGGTTAAAGATAGGACATCGCGGTTTTCACCAGTGGATTTAGCACCTCATTTTTCATAAAATAGGCCCTATAATCTACTCTTAAATGTAGATATAGGTACCATCGAATAAAATGTTTATATATCACATTTTCAAATATCTATTATTCTCCATTTTACTCGATCTCCTAAACGGTTAAAGATAGGACATCGCGGATTTCACCAGTGGATTTAGCACCTCATTTTACATAAAATAAGTCCTATAAGTCTACTCTCAAGAGTTGATAAAGGTAAAAACGAATAAAATGTTTATATATCACATTTTCAAATATCTATTGTTCTCCATTTTACTCGATCTCCTAAACGGTTAAAGATAGGACATCGCGTTTTTCACCAGTGGATTTAGCACCTCATTTTTCATAAAATAGGTCCTACAATCTACTCTCAAATGTTGATAAAAGTACAAACGAATAAAATGTTTATATATCACATTATCAAATATCTATTATTCTCTATTTTACTCGATCTCCTAAACGGTTAAAGATAGGACATAGCGGTTTTCACCAGTGGATTTAGAACCTCATTTTACATAAAATAGGTCCTATAAGTCTACTCTCAAAAGTTGATAAAGGTATAAACGAATAAAATGTTTATATATTATATATTCAAATTTCTAATATTCTCCATTTTACTCGATCTCCTAAACTGTTAATGATAGGACATCGCGGTTTTCACCAGTGGATTTAGCACCTCATTTTACATAAAATAGGTCCTATAAGTCTACCCTCATGAGTAGATCAAGGTACAAACGAATAAAATGTTAATATATCACATTTTCAAATATCTATTATTCTCCATTTTACTCGATCTCCTAAACGGTAAAAGATAGGACATCAAGGTTTTCATCAGTGGATTAAGCACCCTATTTTACAAAAAATAAGTCCTATAAGTCTACTCTCAAAAGTTGATAAATGTATAAACGAATAAAATGTTTATATGTCACATTTTCAAATATCTATTATTCTCCATTTTACTCGATCTCCTAAACGGTTAAAGATATCACATCGCGGTTTTCACCAGTGGATTTAGCACCTCATTTTACATAAAATAGGTACTATAAGTCTACTCTCAAGAGTTGATAAAGGTATAAACGAATAAAATGTTTATATGTCACATTTTCAAATATCTATTATTCTCCATTTTACTCGATCTCCTAAACGGTAAAAGATAGGACATCGCGGTTTTTACCAGTGGATTTAGCACCTCATTTTACATAAAATAGGTCCTATAAGTCTACCCTTAAGAGTTGATCAAGGTAAAACGAATAAAATGTTTATATATCACTTTATCAAATATCTATTATTCTCCAATTTACTCGATCTCCTAAACGGTTTAAGATAGGACATCGCGGTTTTTACCAGTGGATTTAGCACCTCATTTTACATAAAATAGGTCCTATAAGTCTACCCTCAAGAGTTGATCAAGGTACAAACGAATATAATGTTTATATATCACATTATCAAATATCTATTATTTTCCATTTTACTCGATCTCCAAAACGGTTAAAGATAGGACGTCGCGGATTTCACCAGTGGATTTAGCACCTTATTTTACATAAATTAAGTCCTATAAGTCTATTCTCAAGAGTTGATAAAGGTACAAACAAATAAAATGTTTATATATCACATTTTCAAATATCTATTATTCTCCATTTTACTCCATCTCCTAAACGGTTAAAGATAGGACATCGCGGTTTTCACCAGTGGATTTAGAACCTCATTTTACATAAAATAGGTCCTATAAGTCTACTCTCAAGAGTTGATAAAGGTAAAAACGAATAAAATGTTTATATATCACATTTTCAAATATCTATTATTTTCCATTTTACTCGATCTCCTAAACGGTCAAAGATAGGACATCGCGGTTTTCACCAGTGGATTTAGCACCTCATTCTACATAAAATAAGTCCTATAAGTCTACTCTTAAGAGTTGATAAAGGTACAAACGAATAAAATGTTTATATATCACATTTTCAAATATCTATTATTCTCCATTTTACTCGATCTCCTAAACAATTAAAGATAGGACATCGCGGTTTTCACCAGTGGATTTAGCACCTCATTTTACATAAAATATGTCCTAAAAGTCTACTCTCAAGGGTTCATAAAGGTACAAACGAATAAAATGTTTATATATCACATTTTCAAATATCCATTATTTTCCATTTTACTCGATCTCCTAAACGGTTCAAGATAGGAGATCGCGGTTTTCACCAGTGGATTTAGCACCTCATTTTACATAAAATAAGTCCTATAAGTCTACCCTCAAGAGTTGATCAAGGTACAAACGAATAAAATGTTTATATATCACATTATCTAATATCTATTATTCTCCATTTTACTCGATCTCCTAAACGGTTAAAGATAAGACATCGCGGTTTTCACCAGTGGATTTAGAACCTCATTTTACATAAAATAGGTCCTATAAGTCTACTCTCAAGAGTTGATAAAGGTAAAAACGAATAAAATGTTTATATATCACATTTTCAAATATCTATTATTTTCCATTTTACTCGATCTCCTAAACGGTAAAAGATAGGACATCGCGGTTTTCACCAGTGGATTTAGCACCTCATTTTACATAAAATAAGTCCTATAAGTCTACTCTTAAGAGTTGATAAAGGTAAAAACGAATAAAATGTTTATATATCACATTATCAAATATCTATTATTCTCCATTTTACTCGATCTCCTAAACGGTTAAAGATAGGACATCGCTGTTTTCACCAGTGGATTTAGAACCTCATTTTACATAAAATAGGACCTATAAGTCTACTCTCAAAAGTTGATAAATGTATAAACGAATAAAATGTTTATATGTCACATTTTCAAATATCTATTATTCTCCATTTTACTCGATCTCCTAAACGGTTCAAGATATCACATCGCGGTTTTCACCAGTGGATTTAGCACCTCATTTTACATAAAATAGGTACTATAAGTCTACTCTCAAGAGTTGATAAAGGTAAAAACGAATAAAATGTTTATATATTATATATTCAAATTTCTAATATTCTCCATTTTACTCGATCTCCTAAACTGTTAATGATAGGACATCGCGGTTTTCACCAGTGGATTTAGCACCTCATTTTACATAAAATAGGTCCTATAAGTCTACTCTCAAGAGTTGATAAATGTAAAAACGAATAAAATGTTTATATATCACATTTTCAAATATCTATTATTCTCCATTTTACTCGATCTCCTAAACGGTTAAAGATAGGACATCGCGGTCTTCACCAGTGGATTTAGCACCTCATTTTTCATAAAATAGGCCCTATAATCTACTCTCAAATGTAGATATAGGTACCATCGAATAAAATGTTTATATATCACATTTTCAAATATCTATTATTCTCCATTTTACTCGATCTCCTAAACGGTTAAAGATAGGACATCGCGGATTTCACCAGTGGATTTAGCACCTCATTTTACATAAAATAAGTCCTATAAGTCTACTCTCAAGAGTTGATAAAGGTACAAACGAATAAAGTGTTTATATATCACATTTTCAAATATCTCTTCTCCATTTTACTCGATCTCCTAAAAGGTTAAAGATAAGACATCGCGGTTATCAGTCAATTTAGCATACCATTGTATATAAAATTAGTTATATAACAACTGTCATTTTTAGACATCTGTCATTCTTGACATCTATGATTTTTTGACAGCTGTCATTTTTTGACAACTGAATAAAATATTTATATATCACATTTCTAAATATCTATTATTCTCCATTTTACTCAATCTCCTAAACGGTTAAAGATAGGACATCGCGGTTTTCACCAGTGGATTTAGCACCTTATTTTACATAAAATAAGTCCTATAAGTCTACTCTCAAGAGTTGATAAAGGTACAAACAAATAAAATGTTTATATATCACATTTTCAAATATCTATTATTCTCCATTTTACTCGATCTCCTAAACAATTAAAGATAGGACATCGCGGTTTTCACCAGTGGATTTGGCACCTCATTTTACATAAAATATGTCCTAAAAGTCTACTCTCAAGGGTTCATAAAGGTACAAACGAATAAAATGTTTATATATCACATTTTCAAATATCCATTATTCTCCATTTTACTCGATCTCCTAAACGGTTCAAAATAGGAGATCGCGGTTTTCACCAGTGGATTTAGCACCTCATTTTACATAAAATAAGTCCTATAAGTCTACCCTCAAGAGTTGATCAAGGTACAAACGAATAAAATGTTTATATATCACATTATCTAATATCTATTATTCTCCATTTTACTCGATCTCCTAAACGGTTAAAGATAAGACATCGCGGTTTTCACCAGTGGATTTAGAACCTCATTTTACATAAAATAGGTCCTATAAGTCTACTCTCAAGAGTTGATAAAGGTAAAAACGAATAAAATGTTTATATATCACATTTTCAAATATCTATTATTTTCCATTTTACTCGATCTCCTAAACGGTAAAAGATAGGACATCGCGGTTTTCATCAGTGGATTAAGCACCCCATTTTACATAAAATAAGTCCTATAAGTCTACTCTCAAGAGTTGATAAAGGTACGAACGAATAAAATGTTTATATATCACATTTTCAAATATCTATTTTTCTCCATTTAACTCGATCTCCTAAACGGTTGAAGATAGGACATCGCGGTTTTCACCAGTGGATTTAGCACCTCATTTTACATAAAATAAGTCCTATAAGTCTACCCTCAAGAGTTGATCAAGGTACAAACGAATAAAATGTTTATATATCACATTTTCAAATATCTATTATTTTCCGTTTTACTCGATCTCCTAAACGGAAAAGATAGGACATCGCGGTTTTCATCAGTGGATTAAGCACCCCATTTTACATAAAATAAGTCCTATAAGTCTACTCTCAAGAGTTGATAAAGGTACGAACGAATAAAATGTTTATATATCACATTTACAAATATCTATTTTTCTCCATTTAACTCGATCTCCTAAACGGTTGAAGATAGGACATCGCGGTTTTCACCAGTGGATTTAGCACCTCATTTTACATAAAATAAGTCCTATAAGTCTACCCTCAAGAGTTGATCAAGGTACAAACGAATAAAATGTTTATATATCACATTTTCAAATATCTATTATTTTCCGTTTTACTCGATCTCCTAAACGGAAAAGATAGGACATCGCGGTTTTCATCAGTGGATTAAGCACCCCATTTTACATAAAATAAGTCCTATAAGTCTACTCTCAAGAGTTGATAAAGGTACAAACGAATAAAATGTTTATATATCACATTTACAAATATATATTATTTTCTATTTTACTCGAACTCCTAAACGGTAAAAGATAGGACATCGCGGTTTTTACCAGTGGATTTAGCACCTCATTTTACATTAAATAGGTCCTATAAGTCTACTCTCAAGAGTTGATAAAGGTACAAACGAATAAAATGTTTATATATCACATTATCAAATATCTATTATTCTCCATTTTACTCGATCCCCTAAACGGTTAAAAAAAGGACATCGCGGTTTTCACCAGTGGATTTAGCACCTCATTTTACATAAAACAGGTCCTATAAGTCTACCCTCATGAGATGATCAAAGAACAAACGAATAAAATGTTAATATATCACATTTTCACATATCTATTATTCTCCATTTTACTCGATCTCCAAAACGGTAAAAGATAGGACATCGCGGTTTTCATCAGTGGATTAAGCACCCCATTTTACATAAAATAAGTCCTATAAGTCAACTCTCAAGAGTTGATAAAGGTAAAAACGAATAAAATGTTTATATATCACATTTTCAAATATCTATTATTATCCATTTTACTCAATCTCCTAAACGGTTAAAGATAGGACATCGTGGTCTTCACCAGTGGATTTAGCACCTCATTTTACATAAAATATGTCCTATAAGTCTACTCTTAAGAGTTGATAAAGATACAAACGAATAAAATGTTTATATATCACATTTACAAATATCTATTATTCTCCATTTTACTCGATCTCCTAAACGGTTAAAGATAGGACATCGAGGTTTTCACCAGTGGATTTGGCACCTCATTTTACATAAAATAGGTCCCATAAGTCTACTCTCAAGAGTTGATAAAGGTAAAAACGAATAAAATATTTATATATCACATTTTCAAATATCTATTATTTTCCATTTTACTCGATCTCCTAAACGGTTCAAGATAGGACATCGCGGTTTTCACCAGTGGATTTAGCACCTCATTTTACATAAAATAGGTCCTATAATTCTACTCTCAAGAGTTGATAAAGGTAAAAACGAATAAAATGTTTATATATCACATTTTCAAATATCTATTTTTCTCCATTTTACTCGATCTCCTAAACGGTTAAAGATATCACATCGCGGTTTTCACCAGTGGATTTAGCACCTCATTTTACATAAAATAAGTCCTATAAGTCTACTCTCAAGAGTTGATAAAGGAACAAACAAATAAAATGTTTATATATCATATTATCAAATATCTATTATTCTCCATTATACACGATCTCCTAAACGATTAAAGATAGGACATCGCGGATTTCACCAGTGGATTTAGCACCTCATTTTACATAAAATAAGTCCTATAAGTCTACTCTCAAGAGTTGATAAAGGTAAAAACGAATAAAATGTTTATATATCACATTTTCAAATATCTATTATTCTCCATTTTACTCGATCTACTAAACGGTTAAAGATATCACAACGCGGTTTTCACCAGTGGATTTAGCACCTCATTTTACATAAAATAGGTCCTATATGTCTACTCTCAAGAGTTGATAAAGGTAAAAACGAATAAAATGTTTATATATCACATTTTCAAATATCTATTATTCTCCATTTTACTCGATCTACTAAACGGTTAAAGATATCACAACGCGGTTTTCACCAGTGGATTTAGCACCTCATTTTACATAAAATAGGTCCTATATGTCTACTCTCAAGAGTTGATAAAGGTAAAAACGAATAAAATGTTTATATATCACATTTTCAAATATCTATTATTTGCCATTTTACTCGATCTCCTAAACGGTAAAAGATAGGACATCGCGGTTTTCACCAGTAGATTTAGCACCTCATTTTACATAAAATAGGTCCTATAAGTCTACTCTCAAGAGTTGATAAAGGTACAAACGAATAAAATGTTTATATATCACATTTTCAAATATCTATTTTTCTCCATTTTACTCGATCTCCTAAACGGTTCAAGATAGGACATCGCGGATTTCACCAGTGGATTTAGCACCTCTTTTTACATAAAATAAGTCCTTTAAGTCTACTCTTAAGAGTTGATAAAGGTACAAACGAATAAAATGTTTATACATCACATTTTCAAATATCTATTATTCTCCATTTTACGCGATCTCCTAAACGGTTCAAGATAGGACATCGCGGTTTTCACCAGTGGATTTAGCACCTCATTTTACATTAAATAGGTCCTATAAGTCTACTCTCAAGAGTTGATAAAGGTACAAACGAATAAAATGTTTATATATCATATTATCAAATATCTATTATTCTCCATTATACACGATCTCCTAAACGGTTAAAGATAGGACATCGCGAATTTCACCAGTGGATTTAGCACCTCATTTTACATAAAATAAGTCCTATAAGTCTACTATCAAGAGTTGATAAAGGTACAATCGAATAACATGTTTATATATCACATTTTCAAATATCTATTATTCTCCATTTCACTCGATCTCCTAAACGGTTAAAGATAGGACATCGCGGTCTTCATCAGTGGATTAAGCACCCCATTTTACATAAAATAAGTCTTATAAGTCTACTCTCAAGAGTTGATAAAGGTACAATCGAATAACATGTTTATATATCACATTTTCAAATATCTATTATTCTCCATTTTACTCGATCTCCTAAACGGTTAAAGATATCTTATCGCGGTTTTCACCAGTGGATTTAGCACCTCATTTTACACAAAATAGGTCCTATAAGTCTACTTTCAAGAGTTGATAAAGGTACAAACGAATAAAATGTTTATATATCACATTATCAAATATCTATTATTCTCCATTTTACTCGATCTCCTAAACTGTTAAAGATAGGACATCGCGGTTTTTACCAGTAAATTTAGCACCTCATTTTAAATAAAATAATTCCTATAAGTCTACATTCATGAGTTGATCAAGGTACAAACGAATAAAATGTTTATATATCACATTATCAAATATCTATTATTCTCCATTTTACTCGATCTCCTAAACGGTTAAAGATAGGACATCACGGTTTTCACCAGTGGATTTAGCACCTCATTTTACATAAAATAGGTCCTATAAGTCTACTCTCAAGAGTTGATAAAGGTAAAAACGAATAAAATGTTTATATATCACATTTTCAAATATCTATTTTTCTCCATTTTACGCGATCTCCTAAACGGTTCAAGATAGGACATCGCGGTTTTCACCAGTAGATTTAGCACCTCATTTTACATAAAATAGGTCCTATAAGTCTACTCTCAAGAGTTGATAAAGGTACAAACGAATAAAATGTTTATATATCACATTTTCAAATATCTATTTTTCTCCATTTTACTCGATCTCCTAAACGGTTCAAGATAGGACATCGCGGATTTCACCAGTGGATTTAGCACCTCATTTTACATAAAATAAGTCCTATAAGTCTACTCTTAAGAGTTGATAAAGGTACAAACGAATAAAATGTTTATATATCACATTTTCAAATATCTATTATTCTCCATTTTACTCGATCTCCTAAACGGTTAAAGATATCACATCGCGGTATTCACCAGTGGATTTAGCACCTCATTTTACATAAAATAGGTCCTATAAGTCTACTCTCAAGAGTTGATAAAGGTAAAAACGAATAAAATGTTTATATATCACATTTTCAAATATCTATTATTCTCCATTTTACTCGATCTACTAAACGGTTAAAGATATCACATCGCGGTTTTCACCAGTGGATTTAGCACCTCATTTTACATAAAATAGGTCCTATAAGTCTACTCTCAAGAGTTGATAAAGGTAAAAACGAATAAAATGTTTATATATCACATTTTCAAATATCTATTATTCTCCATTTTACTCG
The DNA here is from genome assembly GCA_963930825.1 of Silvanus unidentatus. NCBI lineage: Eukaryota > Metazoa > Arthropoda > Insecta > Coleoptera > Silvanidae > Silvanus > Silvanus unidentatus. The sequence continues at coordinate 228,244 of CAWVOD010000034.1, read as the reverse complement.
ATCTACTAAACGGTTAAAGATATCACATCGCGGTATTCACCAGTGGATTAAGCACCTCATTTTACATAAAATAGGTCCTATAAGTCTACTCTCAAGAGTTGATAAAGGTACAAACGAATAAAATGTTTATATATCACATTTTCAAATATCTATTATTCTCCATTTTACTCGATCTCCTAAACGGTTAATGATAGGACATCGCGGTTTTCACCAGTGGATTTAGCACCTCATTTTACTTAAAATAGGTCCTATAAGTCTACTCTCAAGAGTTGATAAAGGTAAAAACGAATAAAATGTTAATATAGCACATTTTCAAATATCTACTTTTCTCCATTTTACGCGATCTCCTAAACAATTAAAGATAGGACATCGCGGTTTTCACCAGTGGATTTAGCACCTCATTTTACATAAAATATGTCCTAAAAGTCTACTCTCAAGGGTTGATAAAGGTACAAACGAATAAAATGTTCATATATCACATTTTCAAATATCCATTATTCTCCATTTTACTCGATTTCCTAAGCGGTTAAAGATAGGACATCGCGGTTTTCACCAGTGGATTTAGAGCCTCATTTTACATAAAATAGGTCCTATAAGTCTACTCTCAAGAGTTGATAAAGGTACATACGAATAAAATGTTTATATATCACATTATCAAATATCTATTATTTTCAATTTTACTCGATCTCTAAAACGGTTAAAGATAGGACATCGCGGTTTTCACCAGTGGATTTAGCACCTCATTTTACATAAAATAAGTCTTATAAGCCTACTCTCAAGAGTTGATAAAGGTACAAACAAATAAAATGTTTATATATCACATTTTCAAATATCTATTATTCTCCATTTTACTCCATCTCCTAAACGGTTAAAGATTGGACATCGCGGTTTTCACCAGTGGATTTAAAACCTCATTTTACATAAAATAGGTCCTATAAGTCTACTCTCAAGAGTTGATAAAGGTAAAAACGAATAAAATATTTTTATATCACATTTTCAAATATCTATTATTCTTCAGTTTACTCGATCTCCTAAACGGTTAAAGATATCACATCGCGGTTTTCACCAGTGGATTTAGCACCTCATTTTACATAAAATAAGTCCTATAAGTCTACTTTCAAGAGTTGATAAGAGTACAAACGAATAAAATGTTTATATACCACATTATCAAATATCTATTATTCTCCATTTCACTCCATCTCCTAAACGGTTAAAGATAGGACGTCGCGGTTTTCACCAGTGGATTTAGCACCTCATTTTACATAAATTAAGTCCTATAAGTCTATTCTCAAGAGTTGATAAAGGTACAAACAAATAAAATGTTTATATATCACATTTTCAAATATCTATTATTCTCCATTTTACTCCATCTCCTAAACGGTTAAAGATTGGACATCGCGGTTTTCACCAGTGGATTTAAAACCTCATTTTACATAAAATAGGTCCAATAAGTCTACTTTCAAGAGTTGATAAAGGTAAAAACGAATAAAATGTTTATATATCACATTTTCAAATATTAATTATTCTCCATTTTACTCGATCTCCTAAGCGGTTAAAGATAGGACATCGCGGTTTTCACCAGTGGAATTAGCACCTCATTTTACATAAAATAGTTCCTATAAGTTTACTCTCAAGAGTTGATAAAGGTAAAGACGAATAAAATGTTTATATATCACATTATCAAATATCTATTATTCTCCATTTTACTCGATCTCCTAAACGGTTAAAGATAGGACATCGCGGTTTTCACCAGTGGATTTAGAACCTCATTTTACATAAAATAGGTCCTATAAGTCTACTCTCAAGAGTTGATAAAGGTAAAATCGAATAAAATGTTTATATATCACATTTTCAAATATCTATTATTTTCCATTTTACTCGATCTCCTAAACGGTAAAAGATAGGACATCGCGGTTTTCACCAGTGGATTTAGCACCTCATTTTACATAAAATAAGTCCTATAAGTCTACTCTTAAGAGTTGATAAAGGTACAAACGAATAAAATGTTTATATATCACATTTTCAAATATCTATTATTCTCCATTTTACTCGATCTCCTAAACAATTAAAGATAGGACATCGCGGTTTTCACCAGTGGATTTAGCACCTCATTTTACATAAAATATGTCCTAAAAGTCTACTCTCAAGGGTTGATATAGGTACAAACGAATAAAATGTTTATATATCACATTTTCAAATATCCATTATTCTCCATTTTACTCGATCTCCTAAACGGTTTAAGATAGGACATCGCGGTTTTCACCAGTGGATTTAGCACCTCATTTTACATAAAATAAGTCCTATAAGTCTACCCTCAAGAGTTGATCAAGGTACAAACGAATAAAATGTTTATATATCACATTATCTAATATCTATTATTCTCCATTTTACTCGATCTCCTAAACGGTTAAAGATAAGACATCGCGGTTTTCACCAGTGGATTTAGAACCTCATTTTACATAAAATAGGTCCTATAAGTCTACTCTCAAGAGTTGATAAAGGTAAAAACGAATAAAATGTTTATATATCACATTTTCAAATATCTATTATTTTCCATTTTACTCGATCTCCTAAACGGTAAAAGATAGGACATCGCGGTTTTCATCAGTGGATTAAGCACCCCATTTTACATAAAATAAGTCCTATAAGTCTACTCTTAAGAGTTGATAAAGGTATGAACGAATAAAATGTTTATATATCACATTTTCAGATATCTTTTTTTCTCCAATTAACTCGATCTCCTAAACGGTTCAAGATAGGACATCGCGGTTTTCACCAGTGGATTTAGCACCTCATTTTACATAAAATAAGTTCTATAAGTCTACTCTTAAGAGTTGATAAAGGTACAAACGAATAAAATGTTTATATATCACATTTTCAAATATCTATTATTCTCCATTTTACTCGATCTCCTAAACAATTAAAGATAGGACATCGCGGTTTTCTTCAGTGGATTTAGCACGTCATTTTACATAAAATATGTCCTAAAAGTCTACTCTCAAGGGTTGATAAAGGTTCAAACGAATAAAATGTTTATATATCACATTTTCAAATATCCATCATTCTCCATTTTACTCGATCTCCTAAACGGTTCAAGATAGGACATCGCGGTTTTCACCAGTGGATTTAGCACCTCATTTTACATAAAATAGGTCCTATAAGTCTACTCTCAAGAGTTGATAAAGGTAAAAACGAATAAAATGTTTATATATCACATTATCAAATATCTATTATTCTCCATTTTACTCCATCTCCTAAACGGTTAAAGATTGGACATCGCGGTTTTGACCAGTGGATTTAAAACCTCATTTTACATAAAATAGGTCCTATAAGTCTACTCTCAAGAGTTGATAAAGGTAAAAACGAATAAAATATTTTTATATCACATTTTCAAATATCTATTATTCTTCAGTTTACTCGATCTTATAAACGGTTAAAGATATCACATCGCGGTTTTCACCAGTGGATTTAGCACCTCATTTTACATAAAATAAGTCCTATAAGTCTACCCTCAAGAGTTGATCAAGGTACAAACGAATAAAATGTTTATATATCACATTATCAAATATCTATTATTCTCCATTTTACTCCATCTCCTAAACGGTTAAAGATTGGACATCGCGGTTTTGACCAGTGGATTTAAAACCTCATTTTACATAAAATAGGTCCTATAAGTCTACTCTCAAGAGTTGATAAAGGTAAAAACGAATAAAATATTTTTATATCACATTTTCAAATATCTATTATTCTTCAGTTTACTCGATCTCCTAAACGGTTAAAGATAGGACATCGTGGTCTTCACCAGTGGATTTAGCACCTCATTTTACATAAAATATGTCCTATAAGTCTACTCTTAAGAGTTGATAAAGGTACAAACGAATAAAATGTTTATATATCACATTTACAAATATCTATTATTCTCCATTTTACTCGATCTCCTAAACGGTTAAAGATAGGACATCGAGGTTTTCACCAGTGGATTTGGCACCTCATTTTACATAAAATAGGTCCCATAAGTCTACTCTCAAGAGTTGATAAAGGTAAAAACGAATAAAATATTTATATATCACATTTTCAAATATCTATTATTTTCCATTTTACTCGATCTCCTAAACGGTTCAAGATAGGACATCGCGGTTTTCACCAGTGGATTTAGCACCTCATTTTACATAAAATAGGTCCTATAATTCTACTCTCAAGAGTTGATAAAGGTAAAAACGAATAAAATGTTTATATATCACATTTTCAAATATCTATTTTTCTCCATTTTACTCGATCTCCTAAACGGTTAAAGATATCACATCGCGGTTTTCACCAGTGGATTTAGCACCTCATTTTACATAAAATAAGTCCTATAAGTCTACTCTCAAGAGTTGATAAAGGAACAAACAAATAAAATGTTTATATATCATATTATCAAATATCTATTATTCTCCATTATACACGATCTCCTAAACGATTAAAGATAGGACATCGCGGATTTCACCAGTGGATTTAGCACCTCATTTTACATAAAATAAGTCCTATAAGTCTACTCTCAAGAGTTGATAAAGGTAAAAACGAATAAAATGTTTATATATCACATTTTCAAATATCTATTATTCTCCATTTTACTCGATCTACTAAACGGTTAAAGATATCACAACGCGGTTTTCACCAGTGGATTTAGCACCTCATTTTACATAAAATAGGTCCTATATGTCTACTCTCAAGAGTTGATAAAGGTAAAAACGAATAAAATGTTTATATATCACATTTTCAAATATCTATTATTCTCCATTTTACTCGATCTACTAAACGGTTAAAGATATCACAACGCGGTTTTCACCAGTGGATTTAGCACCTCATTTTACATAAAATAGGTCCTATATGTCTACTCTCAAGAGTTGATAAAGGTAAAAACGAATAAAATGTTTATATATCACATTTTCAAATATCTATTATTTGCCATTTTACTCGATCTCCTAAACGGTAAAAGATAGGACATCGCGGTTTTCACCAGTAGATTTAGCACCTCATTTTACATAAAATAGGTCCTATAAGTCTACTCTCAAGAGTTGATAAAGGTACAAACGAATAAAATGTTTATATATCACATTTTCAAATATCTATTTTTCTCCATTTTACTCGATCTCCTAAACGGTTCAAGATAGGACATCGCGGATTTCACCAGTGGATTTAGCACCTCTTTTTACATAAAATAAGTCCTATAAGTCTACTCTTAAGAGTTGATAAAGGTACAAACGAATAAAATGTTTATACATCACATTTTCAAATATCTATTATTCTCCATTTTACGCGATCTCCTAAACGGTTCAAGATAGGACATCGCGGTTTTCACCAGTGGATTTAGCACCTCATTTTACATTAAATAGGTCCTATAAGTCTACTCTCAAGAGTTGATAAAGGTACAAACGAATAAAATGTTTATATATCATATTATCAAATATCTATTATTCTCCATTATACACGATCTCCTAAACGGTTAAAGATAGGACATCGCGGATTTCACCAGTGGATTTAGCACCTCATTTTACATAAAATAAGTCCTATAAGTCTACTATCAAGAGTTGATAAAGGTACAATCGAATAACATGTTTATATATCACATTTTCAAATATCTATTATTCTCCATTTCACTCGATCTCCTAAACGGTTAAAGATAGGACATCGCGGTCTTCATCAGTGGATTAAGCACCCCATTTTACATAAAATAAGTCTTATAAGTCTACTCTCAAGAGTTGATAAAGGTACAATCGAATAACATGTTTATATATCACATTTTCAAATATCTATTATTCTCCATTTTACTCGATCTCCTAAACGGTTAAAGATATCTTATCGCGGTTTTCACCAGTGGATTTAGCACCTCATTTTACACAAAATAGGTCCTATAAGTCTACTTTCAAGAGTTGATAAAGGTACAAACGAATAAAATGTTTATATATCACATTATCAAATATCTATTATTCTCCATTTTACTCGATCTCCTAAACTGTTAAAGATAGGACATCGCGGTTTTTACCAGTAAATTTAGCACCTCATTTTACATAAAATAATTCCTATAAGTCTACATTCATGAGTTGATCAAGGTACAAACGAATAAAATGTTTATATATCACATTATCAAATATCTATTATTCTCCATTTTACTCGATCTCCTAAACGGTTAAAGATAGGACATCACGGTTTTCACCAGTGGATTTAGCACCTCATTTTACATAAAATAGGTCCTATAAGTCTACTCTCAAGAGTTGATAAAGGTAAAAACGAATAAAATGTTTATATATCACATTTTCAAATATCTATTTTTCTCCATTTTACGCGATCTCCTAAACGGTTCAAGATAGGACATCGCGGTTTTCACCAGTAGATTTAGCACCTCATTTTACATAAAATAGGTCCTATAAGTCTACTCTCAAGAGTTGATAAAGGTACATACGAATAAAATGTTTATATATCACATTTTCAAATATCTATTTTTCTCCATTTTACTCGATCTCCTAAACGGTTCAAGATAGGACATCGCGGATTTCACCAGTGGATTTAGCACCTCATTTTACATAAAATAAGTCATATAAGTCTACTCTTAAGAGTTGATAAAGGTACAAACGAATAAAATGTTTATATATCACATTTTCAAATATCTATTATTCTCCATTTTACTCGATCTCCTAAACGGTTAAAGATATCACATCGCGGTATTCACCAGTGGATTTAGCACCTCATTTTACATAAAATAGGTCCTATAAGTCTACTCTCAAGAGTTGATAAAGGTACAAACGAATAAAATGTTTATGTATCACATTTTCAAATATCTATTATTCTCCATTTTACTCGATCTCCTAAACGGTTAAAGATATCACATCGCGGTTTTCACCAGTGGATTAAGCACCTCATTTTACATAAAATAGGTCCTATAAGTCTACTCTCAAGAGTTGATAAAGGTAAAAACGAATAAAATGTTTATATATCACATTTTCAAATATCTATTATTCTCCATTTTACTCGATCTACTAAACGGTTAAAGATATCACATCGCGGTTTTCACCAGTGGATTTAGCACCTTATTTTACATAAAATAGGTCCTATAAGTCTACTCTCAAGAGTTGATAAAGGTAAAAACGAATAAAATGTTTATATATCACATTTTCAAATATCTATTATTCTCCATTTTACTCGATCTACTAAACGGTTAAAGATATCACATCGCGGTATTCACCAGTGGATTAAGCACCTCATTTTACATAAAATAGGTCCTATAAGTCTACTCTCAAGAGTTGATAAAGGTACAAACGAATAAAATGTTTATATATCACATTTTCAAATATCTATTATTCTCCATTTTACTCGATCTCCTAAACGGTTAATGATAGGACATCGCGGTTTTCACCAGTGGATTTAGCACCTCATTTTACTTAAAATAGGTCCTATAAGTCTACTCTCAAGAGTTGATAAAGGTAAAAACGAATAAAATGTTAATATAGCACATTTTCAAATATCTACTTTTCTCCATTTTACGCGATCTCCTAAACAATTAAAGATAGGACATCGCGGTTTTCACCAGTGGATTTAGCACCTCATTTTACATAAAATATGTCCTAAAAGTCTACTCTCAAGGGTTGATAAAGGTACAAACGAATAAAATGTTCATATATCACATTTTCAAATATCCATTATTCTCCATTTTACTCGATTTTCTAAGCGGTTAAAGATAGGACATCGCGGTTTTCACCAGTGGATTTAGAGCCTCATTTTACATAAAATAGGTCCTATAAGTCTACTCTCAAGAGTTGATAAAGGTACATACGAATAAAATGTTTATATATCACATTATCAAATATCTATTATTTTCAATTTTACTCGATCTCTAAAACGGTTAAAGATAGGACATCGCGGTTTTCACCAGTGGATTTAGCACCTCATTTTACATAAAATAAGTCTTATAAGCCTACTCTCAAGAGTTGATAAAGGTACAAACAAATAAAATGTTTATATATCACATTTTCAAATATCTATTATTCTCCATTTTACTCCATCTCCTAAACGGTTAAAGATTGGACATCGCGGTTTTCACCAGTGGATTTAAAACCTCATTTTACATAAAATAGGTCCTATAAGTCTACTCTCAAGAGTTGATAAAGGTAAAAACGAATAAAATATTTTTATATCACATTTTCAAATATCTATTATTCTTCAGTTTACTCGATCTCCTAAACGGTTAAAGATATCACATCGCGGTTTTCACCAGTGGATTTAGCACCTCATTTTACATAAAATAAGTCCTATAAGTCTACTTTCAAGAGTTGATAAGAGTACAAACGAATAAAATGTTTATATACCACATTATCAAATATCTATTATTCTCCATTTCACTCCATCTCCTAAACGGTTAAAGATAGGACGTCGCGGTTTTCACCAGTGGATTTAGCACCTCATTTTACATAAATTAAGTCCTATAAGTCTATTCTCAAGAGTTGATAAAGGTACAAACAAATAAAATGTTTATATATCACATTTTCAAATATCTATTATTCTCCATTTTACTCCATCTCCTAAACGGTTAAAGATTGGACATCGCGGTTTTCACCAGTGGATTTAAAACCTCATTTTACATAAAATAGGTCCAATAAGTCTACTTTCAAGAGTTGATAAAGGTAAAAACGAATAAAATGTTTATATATCACATTTTCAAATATTAATTATTCTCCATTTTACTCGATCTCCTAAGCGGTTAAAGATAGGACATCGCGGTTTTCACCAGTGGAATTAGCACCTCATTTTACATAAAATAGTTCCTATAAGTTTACTCTCAAGAGTTGATAAAGGTAAAGACGAATAAAATGTTTATATATCACATTATCAAATATCTATTATTCTCCATTTTACTCGATCTCCTAAACGGTTAAAGATAGGACATCGCGGTTTTCACCAGTGGATTTAGAACCTCATTTTACATAAAATAGGTCCTAAAAGTCTACTCTCAAGAGTTGATAAAGGTAAAATCGAATAAAATGTTTATATATCACATTTTCAAATATCTATTATTTTCCATTTTACTCGATCTCCTAAACGGTAAAAGATAGGACATCGCGGTTTTCACCAGTGGATTTAGCACCTCATTTTACATAAAATATGTCCTAAAAGTCTACTCTCAAGGGTTGATATAGGTACAAACGAATAAAATGTTTATATATCACATTTTCAAATATCCATTATTCTCCATTTTACTCGATCTCCTAAACGGTTCAAGATAGGACATCGCGGTTTTCACCAGTGGATTTAGCACCTCATTTTACATAAAATAAGTCCTATAAGTCTACCCTCAAGAGTTGATCAAGGTACAAACGAATAAAATGTTTATATATCACATTATCTAATATCTATTATTCTCCATTTTACTCGATCTCCTAAACGGTTAAAGATAAGACATCGCGGTTTTCACCAGTGGATTTAGAACCTCATTTTACATAAAATAGGTCCTATAAGTCTACTCTCAAGAGTTGATAAAGGTAAAAACGAATAAAATGTTTATATATCACATTTTCAAATATCTATTATTTTCCATTTTACTCGATCTCCTAAACGGTAAAAGATAGGACATCGCGGTTTTCATCAGTGGATTAAGCACCCCATTTTACATAAAATAAGTCCTATAAGTCTACTCTTAAGAGTTGATAAAGGTATGAACGAATAAAATGTTTATATATCACATTTTCAGATATCTTTTTTTCTCCAATTAACTCGATCTCCTAAACGGTTCAAGATAGGACATCGCGGTTTTCACCAGTGGATTTAGCACCTCATTTTACATAAAATAAGTTCTATAAGTCTACTCTTAAGAGTTGATAAAGGTACAAACGAATAAAATGTTTATATATCACATTTTCAAATATCTATTATTCTCCATTTTACTCGATCTCCTAAACAATTAAAGATAGGACATCGCGGTTTTCTTCAGTGGATTTAGCACGTCATTTTACATAAAATATGTCCTAAAAGTCTACTCTCAAGGGTTGATAAAGGTTCAAACGAATAAAATGTTTATATATCACATTTTCAAATATCCATCATTCTCCATTTTACTCGATCTCCTAAACGGTTCAAGATAGGACATCGCGGTTTTCACCAGTGGATTTAGCACCTCATTTTACATAAAATAGGTCCTATAAGTCTACTCTCAAGAGTTGATAAAGGTAAAAACGAATAAAATATTTTTATATCACATTTTCAAATATCTATTATTCTTCAGTTTACTCGATCTTATAAACGGTTAAAGATATCACATCGCGGTTTTCACCAGTGGATTTAGCACCTCATTTTACATAAAATAAGTCCTATAAGTCTACCCTCAAGAGTTGATCAAGGTACAAACGAATAAAATGTTTATATATCACATTATCAAATATCTATTATTCTCCATTTTACTCCATCTCCTAAACGGTTAAAGATTGGACATCGCGGTTTTGACCAGTGGATTTAAAACCTCATTTTACATAAAATAGGTCCTATAAGTCTACTCTCAAGAGTTGATAAAGGTAAAAACGAATAAAATATTTTTATATCACATTTTCAAATATCTATTATTCTTCAGTTTACTCGATCTCCTAAACGGTTAAAGATATCACATCGCGGTTTTCACCAGTGGATTTAGCACCTCATTTTACATAAAATAAGTCCTATAAGTCTACTTTCAAGAGTTGATAAGAGTACAAACGAATAAAATGTTTATATACCACATTATCAAATATCTATTATTCTCCATTTTACTCGATCTCCTAAACGGTTAAAGATAGGACATCGCGGTTTTTACCAGTGGATTTAGCACCTCATTTTACATAAAATAGGTCCTATAAGTCTACTCTCAAGAGTTGATAAAGGTAAAAACGAATAAAATATTTTTATATCACATTTTCAAATATCTATTATTCTTCAGTTTACTCGATCTCCTAAACGGTTAAAGATATCACATCGCTGTTTTCACCAGTGGATTTAGCACCTCATTTTACATAAAATAAGTCCTATAAGTCTACTTTCAAGAGTTGATAAGAGTACAAACGAATAAAATGTTTATATACCACATTATCAAATATCTATTATTCTCCATTTCACTCCATCTCCTAAACGGTTAAAGATTGGACATCGCGGTTTTCACCAGTGGATTTAGAACCTCATTTTACATAAAATAGGTCCTATAAGTCTACTCTCAAAAGTTGATAAAGGTATAAACGAATAAAATGTTTATATGTCACATTTTCAAATATCTATTATTCTCCATTTTACTCGATCTCCTAAACGGTTCAAGATATTACATCGCGGTTTTCACCAGTGGATTTAGCACCTCATTTTACATAAAATAGGTACTATAAGTCTACTCTCAAGAGTTGATAAAAGTAAAAACGAATAAAATGTTTATATATTATATATTCAAATATCTAATATTCTAAATTTTACTCGATCTCCTAAACTGTTAATGATAGGACATCGCGGTTTTCACCAGTGGATTTAGAACCTTATTTTACATAAAATAGGTCCTATAAGTCTACTCTCAATAGTTGATAAAGGTATAAACGAATAAAATGTTTATATGTCACATTTTCAAATATCTATTATTCTCCATTTTACTCGATCTCCTAAACGATAAAAGATAGGACATCAAGGTTTTCATCAGTGGATTAAGCACCCCATTTTACAAAAAATAAGTCCTATAAGTCTACTCTTAAGAGTTGATAAAGGTAAAAACGAATAAAATGTTTATATATCACATTTTCAAATATCTATTATTCTCCATTTTACTCGATCTCCTAAACGGTTAAAGATAGGACATCGCGGTTTTCACCAGTGGATTTAGCACCTCATTTTTCATAAAATAGGTCCTATAATCTACTCTCAAATGTTGATAAAGGTACAAACGAATAAAATGTTTATATATCACATTATCAAATATCTATTATTCTCCATTTTACTCGATCTCCTAAGCGGTTAAAGATAGGACATCGCTGTTTTCACCAGTGGATTTAGAACCTCATTTTACATAAAATAGGTCCTATAAGTCTACACTCAAAAGTTGATAAAGGTATAAACGAATAAAATGTTTATATCTCACATTTTCAAATATCTATTATTCTCCATTTTACTCGATCTCCTAAACGGTTCAAGATATCACATCGCGGTTTTCACCAGTGGATTTAGCACCTCATTTTACATAAAATAGGTACTATAAGTCTACTCTCAAGAGTTGATAAAGGTAAAAACGAATAAAATGTTTATATATTATATATTCAAATTTCTAATATTCTCCATTTTACTCGATCTCCTAAACTGTTAATGATAGGACATCGCGGTTTTCACCAGTGGATTTAGAACCTTATTTTACATAAAATAGGTCCTATAAGTCTACTCTCAAAAGTTGATAAAGGTATAAACGAATAAAATGTTTATATGTCACATTTTCAAATATCTATTATTCTCCATTTTACTCGATCTCCTAAACGGTTAAAGATATCACATCGCGGTTTTCACCAGTGGATTTAGCACCTCATTTTACATAAAATAGGTCTTATAAGTCTACCCTCATGAGTTGATCAAGGTACAAACGAATAAAATGTTAATATACCACATTTTCAAATATCTATTATTCTCCATTTTACTCGATCTCCTAAACGATAAAAGATAGGACATCAAGGTTTTCATCAGTGGATTAAGCACCCCATTTTACAAAAAATAAGTCCTATAAGTCTACTCTTAAGAGTTGATAAAGGTAAAAACGAATAAAATGTTTATATATCACATTTTCAAATATCTATTATTCTCCATTTTACTCGATCTCCTAAACGGTTAAAGATAGGACATCGCGGTTTTCACCAGTGGATTTAGCACCTCATTTTTCATAAAATAGGTCCTATAATCTACTCTCAAATGTTGATAAAGGTACAAACGAATAAAATGTTTATATATCACATTATCAAATATCTATTATTCTCCATTTTACTCGATCTCCTAAGCGGTTAAAGATAGGACATCGCTGTTTTCACCAGTGGATTTAGAACCTCATTTTACATAAAATAGGTCCTATAAGTCTACTCTCAATAGTTGGTAAAGGTATAAACGAATAAAATGTTTATATGTCACATTTTCAAATATCTATTATTCTCCATTTTACTCGATCTCCTAAACAATTCAAGATATCACATCGCGGTTTTCACCAGTGGATTTAGCACCTCATTTTACATAAAATAGGTACTATAAGTCTACTCTCAAGAGTTGATAAAGGTAAAAACGAATAAAATGTTTATATATTATATATTCAAATTTCTAATATTCTCCATTTTACTCGATCTCCTAAACTGTTAATGATAGGACATCGCGGTTTTCACCAGTGGATTTAGAACCTTATTTTACATAAAATAGGTCCTATAAGTCTACTCTCAAAAGTTGATAAAGGTATAAACGAATAAAATGTTTATATGTCACATTTTCAAATATCTATTATTCTCCATTTTACTCGATCTCCTAAACGGTTAAAGATATCACATCGTGGTTTTCACCAGTGGATTTAGCACCTCATTTTACATAAAATAGGTCCTATAAGTCTACCCTCATGAGTTGATCAAGGTACAAACGAATAAAATGTTAATATACCACATTTTCAAATATCTATTATTCTCCATTTTACTCGATCTCCTAAACGATAAAAGATAGGACATCAAGGTTTTCATCAGTGGATTAAGCACCCCATTTTACAAAAAATAAGTCCTATAAGTCTACTCTTAAGAGTTGATAAAGGTAAAAACGAATAAAATGTTTATATATCACATTTTCAAATATCTATTATTCTCCATTTTACTCGATCTCCTAAACGGTTAAAGATAGGACATCGCGGTTTTTACCAGTGGATTTAGCACCTCATTTTTCATAAAATAGGTCCTATAATCTACTCTCAAATGTTGATAAAGGTACAAACGAATAAAATGTTTATATATCACATTATCAAATATCTATTATTCTCCATTTTACTCGATCTCCTAAGCGGTTAAAGATAGGACATCGCTGTTTTCACCAGTGGATTTAGAACCTCATTTTACATAAAATAGGTCCTATAAGTCTACTCTCAAAAGTTGGTAAAGGTATAAACGAATAAAATGTTTATATGTCACATTTTCAAATATCTATTATTCTCCATTTTACTCGATCTCCTAAACAATTCAAGATATCACATCGCGGTTTTCACCAGTGGATTTAGCACCTTATTTTACATAAAATAGGTACTATAAGTCTACTCTCAAGAGTTGATAAAGGTAAAAACGAATAAAATGTTTATATATTATATATTCAAATTTCTAATATTCTCCATTTTACTCGATCTCCTAAACTGTTAATGATAGGACATCGCGGTTTTCACCAGTGGATTTAGAACCTTATTTTACATAAAATAGGTCCTATAAGTCTACTCTCAAAAGTTGATAAAGGTATAAACGAATAAAATGTTTATATGTCACATTTTCAAATATCTATTATTCTCCATTTTACTCGATCTCCTAAACGGTTAAAGATATCACATCGTGGTTTTCACTAGTGGATTTAGCACCTCATTTTACATAAAATAGGTCCTATAAGTCTACCCTCATGAGTTGATCAAGGTACAAACGAATAAAATGTTAATATACCACATTTTCAAATATCTATTATTCTCCATTTTACTCGATCTCCTAAACGATAAAAGATAGGACATCAAGGTTTTCATCAGTGGATTAAGCACCCCATTTTACAAAAAATAAGTCCTATAAGTCTACTCTTAAGAGTTGATAAAGGTAAAAACGAATAAAATGTTTATATATCACATTTTCAAATATCTATTATTCTCCATTTTACTCGATCTCCTAAACGGTTAAAGATAGGACATCGCGGTTTTCACCAGTGGATTTAGCACCTCATTTTTCATAAAATAGGTCCTATAATCTACTCTCAAATGTTGATAAAGGTACAAACGAATAAAATGTTTATATATCACATTATCAAATATCTATTATTCTCCATTTTACTCGATCTCCTAAGCGGTTAAAGATAGGACATCGCTGTTTTCACCAGTGGATTTAGAACCTCATTTTACATAAAATAGGTCCTATAAGTCTACTCTCAAAAGTTGATAAAGGTATAAACGAATATAATGTTTATATGTCACATTTTCAAATATCTATTATTCTCCATTTTACTCGATCTCCTAAACAATTCAAGATATCACATCGCGGTTTTCACCAGTGGATTTAGCACCTCATTTTACATAAAATAGGTACTATAAGTCTACTCTCAAGAGTTGATAAAGGTAAAAACGAATAAAATGTTTATATATTATATATTCAAATTTCTAATATTCTCCATTTTACTCGATCTCCTAAACTGTTAATGATAGTTCATCGCGGTTTTCACCAGTGGATTTAGAACCTTATTTTACATAAAATAGGTCCTATAAGTCTACTCTCAAAAGTTGATAAAGGTATAAACGAATAAAATGTTTATATGTCACATTTTCAAATATCTATTATTCTCCATTTTACTCGATCTCCTAAACGGTTAAAGATATCACATCGCGGTTTTCACCAGTGGATTTAGCACCTCATTTTACATAAAATAGGTCCTATAAGTCTACCCTCATGAGTTGATCAAGGTACAAACGAATAAAATGTTAATATACCACATTTTCAAATATCTATTATTCTCTATTTTACTCGATCTCCTAAACGGTTAAAGATAGGACATCGCGGATTTCACCAGTGGATTTAGCACCTCATTTAACATAAAATAAGTCCTATAAGTCTACTCTCAAGAGTTGATAAAGGTACAAACGAATAAAATGTTTATATATCACATTTTCAAATACCTATTATTCTCCATTTTACTCGATCTCCTAAACGGTTAAAGATAGGACATCGCGGTTTTAACCAATAGATTTAGCACCTCATTTTACATAAAATAAGTCTTATAAGTCAACTCTCAAGAGTTGATAAAGGTACAAACGAATAAAATGTTTATATATCACATATTCAAATATCTATTATTCTCCATTTTACTCGATCTCCTAAACGGTTAAAGATAGGACATCGCGGTTTTCACCAGTGGATTTAGCACCTCATTTTTCATAAAATAGGTCCTATAATCTACTCTCAAATGTTGATAAAGGTACAAACGAATAAAATGTTTATATATCACATTATCAAATATCTATTATTCTCCATTTTACTCGATCTCCTAAACGGTTAAAGATAGGACATCGCGGTTTTCACCAGTGGATTTAGAACCTCATTTTACATAAAATAGGTCCAATAATCTACTCTCAAATGATGATAAAGGTACAAACGAATAAAATGTTTATATATCACATTTTCAAATATCTATTATTCTCCATTTTACTCGATCTCCTAAACGGTTAAAGATAGGACATCGCGGATTTCACCAGTGGATTTAGCACCTCATTTAACATAAAATAAGTCCTATAAGTCTACTCTCAAGAGTTGATAAAGGTACAAACGAATAAAATGTTTATATATCACATTTTCAAATACCTATTATTCTCCATTTTACTCGATCTCCTAAACGGTTAAAGATAGGACATCGCGGTTTTAACCAATAGATTTAGCACCTCATTTTACATAAAATAAGTCCTATAAGTCAACTCTCAAGAGTTGATAAAGGTACAAACGAATAAAATGTTTATATATCACATTTTCAAATATCTATTATTCTCCATTTTACTCCATCTCCTAAACGGTTAAAGATAGGACATCGCGGTTTTCACCAGTGAATTTAGCACCTCATTTTACATAAAATAAGTCCTATAAGTCTACCCTCAAGAGTTGATCAAGGTACAAACGAATAAAATGTTTATATACCACATTTTCAAATATCTATTATTCTCCATTTTACTCGATCTCCTAAACGGTTAAAGATAGGACATCGCGGTTTTCATCAGTGGTTTAAGCACCCCATTTTACATAAAATAGTTCCCATAAGTCTACTCTCAAGAGTTGATAAAGGTAAAAACGAATAAAATGTTTATATATCACATTTTCAAATATCTATTTTTCTCCATTTTACGCGATCTCCTAAACGGTTCAAGATAGGACATCGCGGTTTTCACCAGTGGATTTAGCACCTCATTTTACATTAAATAGGTCCTATAAGTCTACTCTCAAGAGTTGATAAAGGTACAAACGAATAAGATGTTTATATATCACATTTTCAAATATCTATTATTCTCCATTTTACTCGATCTCCTAAACGGTTGAAGATAGGACATCGCGGTTTTCACCAGTGGATTTTGCACCTCATTTTACATAAAATAGGTCCTATAAGTCTACTCTCAAGAGTTGATATAGGTAAAAACGAATAAAATGTTTATATATCACATTTTCAAATTTCCATTATTTTCCATTTTACTCGATCTCCTAAACGGTTAAAGATAGGACATCGCGGTTTTCACCAGTGGATTTAGCACCTCATTTTACATTAAATAGGTCCTATAAGTTACTCTCAAGAGTTGATCAAGGTACAAACAAATAAAATGTTTATATATCACATTATCAAATATTTATTATTCTCCATTTTACTCGATCTCCTAAACGGTTAATGATAGGACATCGCGGTTTTCACCAGTGGATTTAGCACCTCATTTTACATAAAATAGGTCCTATAAGTCTACCCTCATGAGTTGATCAAAGTACAAACGAATAAAATGTTAATATATCACATTTTCACATATCTATTATTCTCCATTTTACTCGATCTCCTAAACGGTAAAAGATAGGACATCGCGGTTTTCATCAGTGGATTAAGCACCCCATTTTACATAAAATAAGTCCTATAAGTCAACTCTCAAGAGTTGATAAAGGTAAAAACGAATAAAATATTTATATATCACATTTTCAAATATCTATTTTTCTCCATTTTACGCGATCTCCTAAACGGTTCAAGATAGGACATCGCGGTTTTCACCAGTAGATTTAGCACCTCATTTTACATAAAATAGGTCCTATAAGTCTACTCTCAAGAGTTGATAAAGGTACAAACGAATAAAATGTTTATATATCACATTTTCAAATATCTATTTTTCTCCATTTTACTCGATCTCCTAAACGGTTAAAGATATCACATCGCGGTATTCACCAGTGGATTTAGCACCTCATTTTACATAAAATAGGTCCTATAAGTCTACTCTTAAGAGTTGATAAAGGTAAAAACGAATAAAATTTTTATATGTCACATTTTCAAATTTCTATTATTCTCCATTTTACTCGATCTCCTAAACGGTTAAAGATAGGACATCGCGGTTTTCACCAGTGGATTTAGCACCTCATTTTACATAAAATAGGTCGTATAAGTCTACCCTCAAGAGTTGATCAAGGTACAAACGAATAAAATGTTTATATATACATTTTAAAATATCTATTATTTTCCATTTTACTCGATCTCCTAAACGGTTCAAGATAGGACATCGCGGTTTTCACCAGTGGATTTAGCACCTCATTTTACATAAAATAGGTCCTATAAGTCTACTCTTAAGAGTTGATAAAGGTAAAAACAAATAAAATGTTTATATATCACATTTTCAAATATCTATTTTTCTCCATTTTACTCGATCTCCTAAACGGTTAAAGATATCACATCGCGGTTTTCACCAGTGGATTTAGCACCTCATTTTACATAAAATAAGTCCTATAAGTCTACTCTCAAGAGTTGATAAAGGAACAAACGAATAAAATGTTTATATATCATATTATCAAATATCTATTATTCTTCATTTTACTCGATCTCCTAAACGGTTAAAGATATCACATCGCGGTTTTCACCACTGGATTAAGCACCTCATTTTACATAAAATAAGTCCTATAAGTCTACTCTCAAGAGTTGATAAAGGAACAAACGAATAAAATGTTTATTTATCATATTATCAAATATCTATTATTCTCCATTATACACGATCTCCTAAACGGTTAAAGATAGGACATCGCGGATTTCACCAGTGGATTTAGCACCTCATTTTACATAAAATAAGTCCTATAAGTCTACTCTCAAGAGTTGATAAAGGTACAAACGAATAAAATGTTTATATATCACATTTTCAAATATTTATTATTCTCCATTTCACTCGATCTCCTAAACGGTTAAAGATAGGACATCGCGGTCTTCATCAGTGGATTAAGCACCCCATTTTACATAAAATAAGTCCTATAAGTCTACTCTCAAGAGTTGATAAAGGTACAATCGAATAACATGTTTATATATCACATTTTCAAATATCTATTATTCTCCATTTTACTCGATCTCCTAAACGGTTAAAGATATCACATCGCGGTTTTCACCAGTGGATTTAGCACCTCATTTTACACAAAATAGGTCCTATAAGTCTACTTTCAAGAGTTGATAAAGGTACAAACGAATAAAATGTTTATATATCACATTATCAAATATCTATTATTCTCCATTTTACTCGATCTCCTAAACTGTTAAAGATAGGACATCGCGGTTTTTACCAGTAAATTTAGCACCTCATTTTACATAAAATAATTCCTATAAGTCTACCCTCATGAGTTGATCAAGGTACAAACGAATAAAATGTTTATATATCACATTTTCAAATATCTATTATTGTCCATTTTACTCGATCTCCTAAACGGTAAAAGATAGGACATCGCGGTTTTCATCAGTGGATTAAGCACCCCATTTTACATAAAATAAGTCCTATAAGTCTACTCTCAAGAGTTGATAAAGGTACAAACGAATAAAATGTTTATATATCACATTATCAAATATCTATTATTCTCCATTTTACTCGATCTCCTAAACGGTTAAAGATAGGACATCGCGGTTTTCACCAGTGGATTTAGCACCTCATTTTACATAAAATAGGTCCTATAAGTCTACTCTCAAGAGTTGATAAAGGTAAAAACGATTAAAATGTTTATATATCACATTTTCTAATATCTATTTTTCTCCATTTTACGCGATCTCCCAAACGGTTCAAGATAGGACATCGCGGTTTTCACCAGTAGATTTAGCACCTCATTTTACATAAAATAGGTCCTATAAGTCTACTCTCAAGAGTTGATAAAGGTACAAACGAATAAAATGTTTATATATCACATTATCAAATATCTACTATTCTCCATTTTACTCGATCCCCTAAACGGTTAAAGATAGGACATCGCGGTTTTCACCAGTAGATTTAGCACCTCATTTTACATAAAATAGGTCCTATAAGTCTACTCTTAAGAGTTGATAAAGGTACAAACGAATAAAATGTTTATATATCACATTTTCAAATATCTATTATTCTCCATTTTACTCGATCTCCTAAACGGTTAATGATAGGACATCGCGGTTTTCACCAGTGGATTTAGCACCTCATTTTACATAAAATAAGCCCTATAAGTCTACTCTCAAGAGTTGATAAAGGTACAAACGAATAAAATGTTTATATATCACATTATCAAATATCTATTATTCTCCATTTTACTCGATCCCCTAAACGGTTAAAGATAGGACATCGCGGTTTTCACCAGTGGATTTAGCACCTCATTTTACATAAAACAGGTCCTATAAGTCTACCCTCATGAGATGATCAAAGTACAAACGAATAAAATGTTAATATATCACATTTTCAGATATCTATTATTCTCCATTTTACTCGATCTCCAAAACGGTAAAAGATAGGACATCGAGGTTTTCATCAGTGGATTAAGCACCCCATTTTACATAAAATAAGTCCTATAAGTCAACTCTCAAGAGTTGATAAAGGTAAAAACGAATAAAATATTTATATATCACATTTTCATATATCTATTATTATCCATTTTACTCGATCTCCTAAACGGTTCAAGATAGGACATCGCGGTTTTCACCAGTGGATTTAGCACCTCATTTTACATAAAATAGGTCCTATAAGTCTACTCTCAAGAGTTGATAAAGGTAAAAACGAATAAAATGCTTATATATCACATTTTCAAATATCTATTTTTCTCCATTTTACTCGATCTCCTAAACGGTTAAAGATATCACATCGCGGTTTTCACCAGTGGATTTAGCACCTCATTTTACATAAAATAAGTCCTATAAGTCTACTCTCAAGAGTTCATAAAGGAACAAACGAATAAAATGTTTATATATCATATTATCAAATATCTATTATTCTCCATTTTACTCGATCTCCTAAACGGTTACAGATATCACATCGCGGTTTTCACCAGTGGATTTAGCACCTTATTTTACATAAAATAGGTCCTATAAGTCTACTCTCAAATGTTGATAAAGGTACAAACGAATAAAATGTTTATATATCACATTTACAAATATCTATTATTCTCCATTTTACTCGATCTCCTAAACGGTTAAAGATAGGACATCGAGGTTTTCACCAGTGGATTTAGCACCTCATTTTACATAAAATAGGTCCTATAAGTCTACTCTCAAGAGTTGATAAAGGTAAAAACGAATAAAATGTTTATATATCACATTTTCAAATATCTATTTTTCTACATTTTACTCGATCTCCGAAACGGTTCAAGATAGGACATCGCGGTTTTCACCAGTGGATTTAGCACTTCATTTTACATAAAATAAGTCCTATAAGTCTTCTCTCAAGAGTTGATAAAGGTACAAACGAATAAAATGTTTATATATCACATTATCAAATATCTATTATTCTCCATTTTACTCGATCTCCTAAACGGTTAAAGATAGGACATCGCGGTTTTCACCAGTGGATTTAGAACCTCATTTTACATAAAATAGGTCCTATAAGTCGACTCTTAAGAGTTGATAAAGGTAAAAACGAATAAAATGTTTATATATCACATTTTCAAATATCTATTATTCTCCATTTTACTCGATCTCCTAAACTGTTAAAGATATCACATCGCGGTTTTTAATAGTGGATTTAGCACCTCATTTTACATAAAATAGGTCCTATAAGTCTACCCTCAAAAGTTGATCAAGGTACAAACGAATAAAATGTTTATATATCACATTTTCAAATATCTATTATATTCCATTTTACTCGATCTCCTAAACGGTAAAAGATAGGACATCGCGGTTTTCATCAGTGGATTAAGCACCCCATTTTACATAAAATAAGTTCTATAAGTCTACTCTCAAGAGTTGATAAGGGTAAAAACGAATAAAATGTTTATATATCACATTTTCAAATATCTATTATTCTCCAATTTACTCGATCTCCTAAACTGTTAAAGATAGGACATCGCGGTTTTTACCAGTGGATTTAGCACCTCATTTTACATAAAATAGGTCCTATAAGTCTACTCTCAAATGTTGAGAAAGGTACAAACGAATAAAATGTTTATATATCACATTTTCAAATATCTATTATTCTCCATTTTACTCGATTTCCTAATCGGTTAAAGATAGGACAACGAGGTTTTCACCAGTGGATTTAGCACCTCATTTTACATAACATAGGTCCTATAAGTCTACTCTCAAGAGTTGATAAAGGTAAAAACGAATAAAATGTTTATATATCACATTTTCAAATATCTATTTTTCTCCATTTTACTCGATCTCCTAAACGGTTCAAGATAGGACATCGCGGTTTTCACCAGTGGATTTAGCACCTCATTTTACATAACATAGGTCCTATAAGTCTACTCTCAAGAGTTGATAAAGGTACAAACGAATAAAATGTTTATATATCACATTTTCAAATATCTATTTTTCTCCATTTTACTCGTTCTCCTAAACGGTTCAAGATAGGACATCGCGGTTTTCACCAGTGGATTAAGCACCTCATTTTACATGAAATAAGTCCTATAAGTCTACTCTTAAGAGTTGATATAGGTACAAACGAATAAAATGTTTATATATCATATTATCAAATATCTATTATTCTCCATTTTACTCGATCTCCATAACGGTTAAAGATAGGACATCGCGGTTTTCACCAGTGGATTTAGCACCTCATTTTACATAAAATATGTCCTATAAGTCTACTCTCAAGGGTTGATAAAGGTACAAACGAATAAAATGTTTATATATCACATTTTCAAATATCGATTATTCTCCATTTTACTCGATCTCCATAACGGTTAAAGATAGGACATCGCGGTTTTCACCAGTGGATTTAGCACCTCATTTTACATAAAATAAGTCCTATAAGTCTACTCTCAAGAGTTGCTAAGGGTACAAACGAATAAAATGTTTATATACCACATTATCAAATATCAATTATTCTCAATTTTACTCGATCTCCTAAACGGTTAAAGATAGGACATCGCGGTATTCACCAGTAGATTTAGCACCTCATTTTACATAAAATAAGTCCTATAAGTCTACTGTCAAGGGTTGATAAAGGTACAAACGAATAAAATGTTTATATACCACATTATCAAATATCAATTATTCTCCATTATACTCGATCTCCTAAACGGTTAAAGATAGGACATCGCGGTTTTCACCAGTGGATTTAGCACCTCATTTTACATATAAAAAGTATTATAAGTCTACTCTCAAAAGTTGATAAAGGTACAAACGAATAAAATGTTTATATATCATATTATCAAATATCTATTATTCTCCATTTTACTCGATCTCCATAACGGTTAAAGATAGGACATCGCGGTTTTTACCAGTGGATTTAGCACCTCATTTTACATAAATTAAGTCCTATAAGTCTACTCTTAAGAGTTCATAAAGATACAAACGAATAAAATTTTTATATATCACATTTTCAAATATCTATTATTTTCCATTTTACTCGATCTCCTAAACGGTTAAAGATAGGACATTGCGGTTATCACCAGTGGATTTAGCACCTTATTTTACATAAAATAAGTCCTATAAGTCTACTCTTAAGAGTTGATAAAGGAAAAAACGAATAAAATGTTTATATATCACATTTTAAAATATCTATTATTCTACATTTTACTAGATCTCCTAAACGGTTAAAGATAGGACATCGCGGTTTTCACCAGTGGATTTAGCACCTCATTTTACATAAAATATGTCCTATAAGTCTACTCTCAAGGGTTGATAAAGGTACTAACGAATAAAATGTTTATATATCACATTTTCAAATATCGATTATTCTCCATTTTACTCGATCTCCATAACGGTTAAAGATAGGACATCGCGGTTTTCACCAGTGGATTTAGCACCTCATTTTACATAAAATATGTCCTATAAGTCTACTCTCAAGGGTTGATAAAGGTACAAACGAATAAAATGTTTATATATCACATTTTCAAATATCGATTATTCTCCATTTTACTCGATCTCCATAACGGTTAAAGATAGGACATGGCGGTTTTCACCAGTGGATTTAGCACCTCATATTACATAAAATAAGTCCTATAAGTCTACTCTCAAGAGTTGATAAGGGTACAAACGAATAAAATGTTTATATACCACATTATCAAATATCAATTATTCTCCATTTTACTCGATCTCCTAAACGGTTAAAGATAGGACATCGCGGTTTTCACCAGTGGATTTAGCACCTCATTTTACACAAAATAAGTCCTATAAGTCTACTGTCAAGGGTTGATAAAGGTACAAACGAATAAAATGTTTATATACCACATTATCAAATATCAATTATTCTCCATTATACTCGATCTCCTAAACGGTTGAAGATAGGACATCGCGGTTTTTACCAGTGGATTTAGCACCTCATTTTACATAAAATAAGTCCTATAAGTCTACTTTTAAGAGTTCATAAAGGTACAAACGAATAAAATGTTTATATATCACATTTTCAAATATCTATTATTCTCCATTTTACTCAATCTCCTAAACGGTTAAAAATAGGACATCGCGGATTTCACCAGTGGATTTAGCACCTCATTTTACATAAAATAAGTCCTATAAGTCTACTCTTAAGAGTTGATAATGGTACAAACAATAAAATGTTTATATATCACATTTTCAAATATCTATTATTCTCCAATTTACTCGATCTCCTAAACGGTTAAAGATATCACATCGCGGTTTTCACCAGTGGATTAGGCACCTCATTTTACATAAAATAAGTCCTATAAGTCTACTCTCAAGAGTTGATAAAAGAACAAACGAATAAAATGTTTATATATCACATTATAAATTATCTATTATTCTCCATTTTACTCGATCTCCTAGACGGTGATAGATAGGACATCGCGGTTTTCACCAGTGGATTTAGCACCTTATTTTACATAAAATAAGTCCTATAAGTCTACTCTCAAGAGTTGATAAAGGTACAAACAAATAAAATGTTTATATATCACATTTACAAATATCTATTATTCTCCATTTTACTCGATCTCCTAAACGGTTAAAGATATCACATCGCGGTTTTCATCAGTGGATTAAGCACCCCATTTTACATAAAATAAGTCCTATAAGTCTACTCTCAAGAGTTGATAAAAGTAAAAACGAATAAAATGTTTATATATCACATTTACAAATATCTATTATTCTCCATTTTACTCGATCTCCTAAACGGTTAAAGATAGGACATCGAGGTTTTCACCAGTGGATTTAGCACCTCATTTTACATAAAATAGGTCCTATAAGTCTACTCTCAAGAGTTGATAAAGGTCAAAACGAATAAAATGTTTATATATCACATTTTAAAATATCTATTATTCTCCATTTCACTCGATCACCTAAACTGTTAAAGATAGGACATCGCGGTTTTCATCAGTGGATTTAGCACCTCATTTTACATATAAAAAGTCCTATAAGTCTACTCTCAAAAGTTGATAAAGGTACAAACGAATAAAATGTTTATATATCACATTTTCAAATATCGATTATTCTCCATTTTACTCGATCTCCATAACGGTTAAAGATAGGACATCGCGGTTTTCACCAGTGGATTTAGCACCTCATTTTACATAAAATAAGTCCTATAAGTCTACTCTCAAGAGTTGATATAGGTACAAACGAATAAAATGTTTATATATCACATTATCAAATATCTATTATTCTCCATTTTACTCGATCTCCATAACGGTTAAAGATAGGACATCGCGGTTTTCACCAGTGGATTTAGCACCTCATTTTACATAAAATATGTCCTATAAGTCTACTGTCAAGGGTTGATAAAGGTACAAACGAATAAAATGTTTATATATCACATTTTCAAATATCGATTATTCTCCATTTTACTCGATCTCCTAAACGGTTAAAGATAGGACATCGCGGTTTTCACCAGTGGATTTTGCACCTCATTTAACATAAAATAAGTCCTATAAGTCTACTCTCAAGAGTTGATAAGAGTACAAACGAATAAAATGTTTATATACCACATTATCAAATATCTATTATTCTCCATTTTACTCGATCTCCTTAACAGTTAAAGATAGGACATCGCGGTTTTCACCAGTGGATTTAGCACCTCATCTTACATAAAATAAGTCTTATAAGTCTACTCTCAAGAGTTGATAAAGGTACAAACGAATAAAATGTTTATATATCACATTTTCAAATATCTATTATTTTCCATTTTACTCGATATCCTAAACGGTAAAAGATAGGACATCGCGGTTTTCACCAGTGGATTTAGCACCTCATTTTACATAAAATAGGTCCATTAAGTATACTCTCAAGAGTTGATAAAGGTAAAAACGATTAAAATGTTTATATATCACATTTTCAAATATCTATTATTCTCCATTTTACTCGTTCTCCTAAACGGTTGAAGATATCATATCGCGGTTTTCACCAGTGGATTTAGCACCTTATTTTACATAAAATAGGTCCTATAAGTCTACTCTCAAGAGTTGATAAAGGTAAAAACGAATAAAATGTTTATATATCACATTTTCAAATTTCTATTATTTTCCATTTTACTCGATTTCCTAAACTGTTGAAGATAGGACATCGCGGTTTTCACCAGTAAATTAAGCACCTCATTTCACATAAAATAATTCCTATAAGTCTACTCTCATGAGTTAATCAAGGTACAAACGAATAAAATGTTAATATATCACATTTTCAAATATCTATTATTCTCCAATTTACTCGATCTCCTAAACGGTAAAAGATAGGACATCGCAATTTTCATCAGTGGATTAAGCACCCCATTTTACATAAAATAAGTCCTATAAGTCTACTCTCAAGAGTTGATAAAGGTAAAAACGAATAAAATGTTTATATATCACATTTTCAAATATCCATTATTCTCCATTTTACTCGATCTCCTAAACTGTTAAAGATAGGACATCGCGGTTTTCACCAGTAAATTTAGCACCTCATTTTACATAAAATAGGTCCTATAAGTCTACTCTAAAGAGTTGATAAAGGTACAAACGAATAAAGTGTTTATATATCACATTTACAAATATCTATTATTCTCCATTTTACTCGATCTCCTAAACGGTTAAAGATATCACATCGCGGTTTTTACCAGTGGATTTAGCACCTCATTTTACATAAAATAGGTCCTATAAGTCTACTCTCAAGAGTTGATAAAGGTACAAACGAATAAAATGTTTATATATCACATTTACAAATATCTATTTTTCTCCATTTTACTCGATCTCCTAAACGGTTCAAGATAGGACATCGCGGTTTTCACCAGTGGATTTAGCACTTCATTTTACATTAATTATGTCCTATAAGTCTACTCTTAAGAGTTAATAAACTTACAAACGAATAAAATGTTTATATATCACATTTTCAAATATCTATTATTCTCCATTTTACTCGATCTCCTAAACGGATAAAAATAGGACATCGCGGTTTTCACCAGTGGATTTAGCACCTCACTTTACATAAAATAAGTCCTATAAGTCTACTCTTAAGAGTTGATAAAGGCACAAACGATTAAAATGGTTATATATCACATTTTCAAATATCTATTATTTTCCATATTACTCGATCTCCTAAACGGTTAAAGATAAGACATCGCGGATTTCACCAGTGGATTTAGCACCTCATTTTACATAAAATAGGTCCTATAAGTCTACCCTCAAGGGTTGATCAAGGTAAAAACGAATAAAAGGTTTATATATCACATTTTCAAATATCTATTTTTCTCCATTTTACTCGATCTCCTAAACGGTTCAAGATAGGACATCGCGGTTTTCACCAGTGGATTTAGCACCTCATTTTACATAAAACAGGTCCTATAAGTCTACCCTCATGTGTTGATCAAGGTACAAACGAATAAAATGTTAATATATCACATTTTCAAATATCTATTATTCTCCATTTTACTCGATCTCCTAAACGGTAAAAGATAGGACACCGCGGTTCTCATCAGTGGATTAAGCACTCCATTTTACATAAAATAAATCCTATAAGTCAACTCTCAAGAGTTGATAAAGGTAAAAACGAATAAAATGTTTATATATCACATTTTCAAATATCTATTATTCTCCATTTTACTCGATCTACTAAACGGATAAAGATATTACATCGCGGTTTTCACCAGTGGATTTAGCACCTCATTTTACATAAAATAGGTCCTATAAGTCTACTCTCAAGAATTGATAAAGGTAAAAACGAATAAAATGTTTATATATCACATTTTCAAATATCTATTATTTTCCATTTTACTCGATCTCCTAAACGGTTAAAGATAGGACATCGCGGTTTTC
Organism: Silvanus unidentatus; assembly: GCA_963930825.1. NCBI lineage: Eukaryota > Metazoa > Arthropoda > Insecta > Coleoptera > Silvanidae > Silvanus > Silvanus unidentatus. The sequence continues at coordinate 199,658 of CAWVOD010000034.1, read as the reverse complement.
ACCAGTGGATTTAGCACCTTATTTTACATAAAATAGGTCCTATAAGTCTACTCTCAAATGTTGATAAAGGTACAAACGAATAAAATGTTTATATATCACATTTACAAATATCTATTATTCTCCATTTTACTCGATCTCCTAAACGGTTAAAGATAGAACATCGAGGTTTTCACCAGTGGATTTAGCACCTCATTTTACATAAAATAGGTCTTATAAGTCTACTCTCAAGAGTTGATAAAGGTAAAAACGAATAAAATGTTTATATATCACATTTTCAAATATCTATTATTCTCCATTTTACTCGATCTCCGAAACGGTTCAAGATAGGACATCGCGGTTTTCACCAGTGGATTTAGCACTTCATTTTACATAAAATAAGTCCTATAAGTCTACTCTTAAGTGTTGATAAACTTACAAACGAATAAAATGTTTATATATCACATTTTCAAATATCTATTATTCTCCATTTTACTCGATCTCCTAAACGGTTAAAAATAGGACATCGCAATTTTCACCAGTGGATTTAGCACCTCATTTTATATAAAATAAGTCCCATAAGTCTACTCTTAAGAGTTGATAAAGGCACAAACGATTAAAATGTTTATATATCACATTTTCAAATATCTATTATTCTCCATTTTACTCGATCTCCTAAACGGTTAAAGATAGGACATCGCGAATTTCACCAGTGAATTTAGCACCTCATTTTACATAAAATAAGTCCTATAAGTCTACTCTCAAGAGTTGATAAAGGTACAATCGAATACAATGTTTATATATCACATTTTCAAATATCTATTATTCTCCATTTAACTCGATCTCCTAAACGGTTAAAGATATCACATCGCGGTTTTCACCAGTGGATTTAGCACCTCATTTTACAAAAAATAGGTCCTATAAGTCTTCTCTCAAGAGTTGATAAAGGTACAAACGAATAAAATGTTTATATATCACATTATCAAATATCTATTATTCTCCATTTTACTCGATCTCCTAAACGGTTCAAGATAGGACATCGCGGTTTTGACCAGTGGATTAAGCACCTCATTTTACATAAAACAGGTCCTATAAGTCTACCCTTATGAGTTGATCAAGGTACAAACGAATAAAATGTTAATATATCACATTTTCAAATATCTATTATTTTCCAGTTTACTCGATCTCCTAAACGGTAAAAGATAGGACACCGCGGTTCTCATCAGTGGATTAAGCACCCCATTTTACATAAAATAAATCCTATAAGTCTACTCTCAAGAGTTGATAAAGGTAAAAACGAATAAAATGTTTATATATCACATTTTCAAATATCTATTATTCTCCATTTTACTCGATCTCCTAAACGGTAAAAGATAGGACACCGCGGTTCTCATCAGTGGATTAAGCACCCCATTTTACATAAAATAAATCCTATAAGTCTACTCTCAAGAGTTGATAAAGGTAAAAACGAATAAAATGTTTATATATCACATTTTCAAATATCTATTATTCTCCATTTTACTCGATCTCCTAAACGGTAAAAGATAGGACACCGCGGTTTTCATCAGTGGATTAAGCACCCTATTTTACATAAAATAAATCCTATAAGTCTACTCTCAAGAGTTGATAAAGGTAAAAACGAATAAAATGTTTAGATATCACATTTTCAAATATCTATTATTCTCCATTTTACTCGATCTCCTAAACGGTTAAAGATAGGACATCGCGGTTTTCACCAGTGGATTTAGCACCTTATTTTACATAAAATAGGTCCTATAAGTCTACTCTCAAATGTTGATAAAGGTACAAACGAATAAAATGTTTATATATCACATTTACAAATATCTATTATTCTCCATTTTACTCGATCTCCTAAACAGTTAAAGATAGGACATCGAGGTTTTCTCCAGTGGATTTAGCACCTCATTTTACATAAAATAGGTCCTATAAGTCTACTCTCAAGAGTTGATAAAGGTAAAAACGAATAAAATGTTTATATATCACATTTTCAAATATCTATTTTTCTCCATTTTACTCGATCTCCGAAACGGTTCAAGATAGGACATCGCGGTTTTCACCAGTGGATTTAGCACTTCATTTTACATAAAATAAGTCCTATAAGTCTACTCTTAAGTGTTGATAAACTTACAAACGAATAAAATGTTTATATATCACATTTTCAAATATCTATTATTCTCCATTTTACTCGATCTCCTAAACGGTTAAAAATTGGACATCGCAATTTTCACCAGTGGATTTAGCACCTCATTTTACATAAAATAAGTCCCATAAGTCTACTCTTAAGAGTTGATAAAGGCACAAACGATTAAAATGTTTATATATCACATTTTCAAATATCTATTATTCTCCATTTTACTCGATCTCCTAAACGGTTAAAGATAGGACATCGCGGATTTCACCAGTGAATTTAGCACCTCATTTTACATAAAATAAGTCCTATAAGTCTACTCTCAAGAGTTGATAAAGGTACAAACGAATAAAATGTTTATATATCACATTATCAAATATCTATTATTCTCCATTTTACTCGATCTCCTAAACGTTTAAAGATAGGACATCGCGGTTTTCACCAGTGGATTTAGAACCCCATTTTACATAAAATAAGTCCATTAAGTATACTCTCAAGAGTTGATAAAGGTAAAAACGATTAAAATGTTTATATATCACATTTTCAAATATCTATTATTCTCCATTTTACTCGTTCTCCTAAACGGTTGAAGATATCATATCGCGGTTTTCACCAGTGGATTTAGCACCTTATTTTACATAAAATAGGTCCTATAAGTCTACTCTCAAGAGTTGATAAAGGTAAAAACGAATAAAATGTTTATATATCACATTTACAAATATCTATTATTCTCCATTTTACTCGATCTCCTAAACGGTTAAAGATAGGACATCGCGGTTTTCACCAGTGGATTTAGCACCTCATATTACATAAAATAAGTCCTATAAGTCTACTCTCAAGAGTTGATAAAGGTAAAAACGAATAAAATGTTTAAATATCACATTTTCAAATTTCTATTATTCTCCATTTTACTCGATTTCCTAAACTGTTGAAGATAGGACATCGCGGTTTTCACCAGTAAATTAAGCACCTCATTTCACATAAAATAATTCCAATAAGTCTACTCTCATGAGTTAATCAAGGTACAAACGAATAAAATGTTAATATATCACATTTTCAAATATCTATTATTCTCCAATTTACTCGATCTCCTAAACGGTAAAAGATAGGACATCGCAATTTTCATCAGTGGATTAAGCACCCCATTTTACATAAAATAAGTCCTATAAGTCTACTCTCAAGAGTTGATAAAGGTAAAAACGAATAAAATGTTTATATATCACATTTTCAAATATCCATTATTCTCCATTTTACTCGATCTCCTAAACTGTTAAAGATAGGACATCGCGGTTTTCACCAGTAAATTTAGCACCTCATTTTACATAAAATAGGTCCTATAAGTCTACTCTCAAGAGTTGATAAAGGTACAAACGAATAAAGTGTTTATATATCACATTTACAAATATCTATTATTCTCCATTTTACTCGATCTCCTAAACGGTTAAAGATATCACATCGCGGTTTTTACCAGTGGATTTAGCACCTCATTTTACATAAAATAGGTCCTATAAGTCTACTCTCAAGAGTTGATAAAGGTACAAACGAATAAAATGTTTATATATCACATTTACAAATATCTATTTTTCTCCATTTTACTCGATCTCCTAAACGGTTCAAGATAGGACATCGCGGTTTTCACCAGTGGATTTAGCACTTCATTTTACATTAATTATGTCCTATAAGTCTACTCTTAAGAGTTAATAAACTTACAAACGAATAAAATGTTTATATATCACATTTTCAAATATCTATTATTCTCCATTTTACTCGATCTCCTAAACGGTTAAAAATAGGACATCGCGGTTTTCACCAGTGGATTTAGCACCTCACTTCACATAAAATAAGTCTTATAAGTCTACTCTTAAGAGTTGATAAAGGCACAAACGATTAAAATGGTTATATATCACATTTTCAAATATCTATTATTCTCCATATTACTCGATCTCCTAAACGGTTAAAGATAAGACATCGCGGATTTCACCAGTGGATTTAGCACCTCATTTTACATAAAATAGGTCCTATAAGTCTACCCTCAAGAGTTGATCAAGGTAAAAACGAATAAAAGGTTTATATATCACATTTTCAAATATCTATTTTTCTCCATTTTACTCGATCTCCTAAACGGTTCAAGATAGGACATCGCGGTTTTCACCAGTGGATTTAGCACCTCATTTTACATAAAACAGGTCCTATAAGTCTACCCTCATGTGTTGATCAAGGTACAAACGAATAAAATGTTAATATATCACATTTTCAAATATCTATTATTCTCCATTTTACTCGATCTCCTAAACGGTAAAAGATAGGACACCGCGGTTCTCATCAGTGGATTAAGCACTCCATTTTACATAAAATAAATCCTATAAGTCTACTCTCAAGAGTTGATAAAGGTAAAAACGAATAAAATGTTTATATATCACATTTTCAAATATCTATTATTCTCCATTTTACTCGATCTCCTAAACGGCAAAAGATAGGACACCGCGGTTTTCATCAGTGGATTAAGCACCCCATTTTACATAAAATAAATCCTATAAGTCTACTCTCAAGAGTTGATAAAGGTAAAAACGAATAAAATGTTTAGATATCACATTTTCAAATATCTATTATTCTCCATTTTACTCGATCTCCTAAACGGTTAAAGATAGGACATCGCGGTTTTCACCAGTGGATTTAGCACCTTATTTTACATAAAATAGGTCCTATAAGTCTACTCTCAAATGTTGATAAAGGTACAAACGAATAAAATGTTTATATATCACATTTACAAATATCTATTATTCTCCATTTTACTCGATCTCCTAAACGGTTAAAGATAGGACATCGAGGTTTTCACCAGTGGATTTAGCACCTCATTTTACATAAAATAGGTCCTATAAGTCTACTCTCAAGAGTTGATAAAGGTAAAAACGAATAAAATGTTTATATATCACATTTTCAAATATCTATTTTTCTCCATTTTACTCGATCTCCGAAACGGTTCAAGATAGGACATCGCGGTTTTCACCAGTGGATTTAGCACTTCATTTTACATAAAATAAGTCCTATAAGTCTACTCTTAAGTGTTGATAAACTTACAAACGAATAAAATGTTTATATATCACATTTTCAAATATCTATTATTCTCCATTTTACTCGATCTCCTAAACGGTTAAAAATAGGACATCGCAATTTTCACCAGTGGATTTAGCACCTCATTTTATATAAAATAAGTCCCATAAGTCTACTCTTAAGAGTTGATAAAGGCACAAACGATTAAAATGTTTATATATCACATTTTCAAATATCTATTATTCTCCATTTTACTCGATCTCCTAAACGGTTAAAGATAGGACATCGCGGTTTTCACCAGTGGATTAAGCACCTCATTTTACATGAAATAAGTCCTATAAGTCTACTCTTAAGAGTTGATAAAGGTACAAACGAATAAAATTTTTATATATCACATTTTTAAATATCTATTATTCTCCATTTTACTCGATCTCCTAAACGGTAAAAGATAGGACATCGCGGTTTTCATCAGTGGATTAAGCACCCCATTTTACATAAAATAAGTCCTATAAGTCTACTCTCAAGAGTTGATAAAGGTACAAACGAATAAAATTTTTATATATCACATTTTAAAATATCTATTATTCTCCATTTTACTCGATCTCCTAAACGGTTAAAGATAGGACATCGCGGTTTTCACCAGTGGATTTAGCACCTCATTTTACATAAAATAGGTCCTATAAGTCTACTCTCAAATGTTGATAAAGGTACAAACGAATAAAATGTTTATATATCACATTTACAAATATCTATTATTCTCCATTTTACTCGATCTCCTAAACAGTTAAAGATAGGACATCGAGGTTTTCTCCAGTGGATTTAGCACCTCATTTTACATAAAATAGGTCCTATAAGTCTACTCTCAAGAGTTGATAAAGGTAAAAACGAATAAAATGTTTATATATCACATTTTCAAATATCTATTTTTCTCCATTTTACTCGATCTCCGAAACGGTTCAAGATAGGACATCGCGGTTTTCACCAGTGGATTTAGCACTTCATTTTACATAAAATAAGTCCTATAAGTCTACTCTTAAGTGTTGATAAACTTACAAACGAATAAAATGTTTATATATCACATTTTCAAATATCTATTATTCTCCATTTTACTCGATCTTCTAAACGGTTAAAAATAGGACATCGCAATTTTCACCAGTGGATTTAGCACCTCATTTTACATAAAATAAGTCCCATATGTCTACTCTTAAGAGTTGATAAAGGCACAAACGATTAAAATGTTTATATATCACATTTTCAAATATCTATTATTCTCCATTTTACTCGATCTCCTAAACGGTTAAAGATAGGACATCGCGGATTTCACCAGTGAATTTAGCACCTCATTTTACATAAAATAAGTCCTATAAGTCTACTCTCAAGAGTTGATAAAGGTACAATCGAATACAATGTTTATATATCACATTTTCAAATATCTATTATTCTCCATTTAACTCGATCTCCTAAACGGTTAAAGATATCACATCGCGGTTTTCACCAGTGGATTTAGCACCTCATTTTACATAAAATAGGTCCTATAAGTCTTCTCTCAAGAGTTGATAAAGGTACAAACGAATAAAATGTTTATATATCACATTTTCAAATATCTATTATTCTCCATTTTACTCGATCTCCTAAACGGTTAAAAATAGGACATCGCAATTTTCACCAGTGGATTTAGCACCTCATTTTACATAAAATAAGTCCCATAAGTCTACTCTTAAGAGTTGATAAAGGCACAAACGATTAAAATGTTTATATATCACATTTTCAAATATCTATTATTCTCCATTTTACTCGATCTCCTAAACGGTTAAAGATAGGACATCGCGGATTTCACCAGTGAATTTAGCACCTCATTTTACATAAAATTAGTCCTATAAGTCTACTCTCAAGAGTTGATAAAGGTACAAACGAATAAAATGTTTATATAACACATTATCAAATATCTATTATTCTCCATTTTACTCGATCTCCTAAACGTTTAAAGATAGGACATCGCGGTTTTCACCAGTCGATTTAGAACCCCATTTTACATAAAATAGGTCCATTAAGTATACTCTCAAGAGTTGATAAAGGTAAAAACGATTAAAATGTTTATATATCACATTTTCAAATATCTATTATTCTCCATTTTACTCGTTCTCCTAAACGGTTGAAGATATCATATCGCGGTTTTCACCAGTGGATTTAGCACCTTATTTTACATAAAATAGGTCCTATAAGTCTACTCTCAAGAGTTGATAAAGGTAAAAACGAATAAAATGTTTATATATCACATTTTCAAATTTCTATTATTCTCCATTTTACTCGATTTCCTAAACTGTTGAAGATAGGACATCGCGGTTTTCACCAGTAAATTAAGCACCTCATTTCACATAAAATAATTCCTATAAGTCTACTCTCATGAGTTAATCAAGGTACAAACGAATAAAATGTTAATATATCACATTTTCAAATATCTATTATTCTCCAATTTACTCGATCTCCTAAACGGTAAAAGATAGGACATCGCAATTTTCATCAGTGGATTAAGCACCCCATTTTACATAAAATAAGTCCTATAAGTCTACTCTCAAGAGTTGATAAAGGTAAAAACGAATAAAATGTTTATATATCACATTTTCAAATATCCATTATTCTCCATTTTACTCGATCTCCTAAACTGTTAAAGATAGGACATCGCGGTTTTCACCAGTAAATTTAGCACCTCATTTTACATAAAATAGGTCCTATAAGTCTACTCTCAAGAGTTGATAAAGGTACAGACGAATAAAGTGTTTATATATCACATTTACAAATATCTATTATTCTCCATTTTACTCGATCTCCTAAACGGTTAAAGAAAGGACATCGCGGATTTCACCAGTGGATTTAGCACCTCATTTAACATATAATAAGTCTTATAAGTCTACTCTTAAGAGTTGATAAAGGCACAAACGATTAAAATGGTTATATATCACATTTTCAAATATCTATTATTCTCCATATTACTCGATCTCCTAAACGGTTAAAGATAAGACATCGCGGATTTCACCAGTGGATTTAGCACCTCATTTTACATAAAATAGGTCCTATAAGTCTACCCTCAAGAGTTGATCAAGGTAAAAACGAATAAAAGGTTTATATATCACATTTTCAAATATCTATTTTTCTCCATTTTACTCGATCTCCTAAACGGTTCAAGATAGGACATCGCGGTTTTCACCAGTGAATTTAGCACCTCATTTTACATAAAATATGTCCTATAAGTCTACTCTCAAGAGTTGATAAAGGTACAATCGAATACAATGTTTATATATCACATTTTCAAATATCTATTATTCTCCATTTAACTCGATCTCCTAAACGGTTAAAGATATCACATCGCGGTTTTCACCAGTGGATTTAGCACCTCATTTTACAAAAAATAGGTCCTATAAGTCTTCTCTCAAGAGTTGATAAAGGTACAAACGAATAAAATGTTTATATATCACATTATCAAATATCTATTATTCTCCATTTTACTCGATCTCCTAAACGGTTCAAGATAGGACATCGCGGTTTTCACCAGTGGATTTAGCACCTCATTTTACATAAAACAGGTCCTATAAGTCTACCCTCATGAGTTGATCAAGGTACAAACGAATAAAATGTTAATATATCACATTTTCAAATATCTATTATTCTCCAGTTTACTCGATCTCCTAAACGGTAAAAGATAGGACACCGCGGTTCTCATCAGTGGATTAAGCACCCCATTTTACATAAAATGAATCCTATAAGTCTACTCTCAAGAGTTGATAAAGGTAAAAACGAATAAAATGTTTATATATCACATTTTCAAATATCTATTATTCTCCATTTTACTCGATCTCCTAAACGGTAAAAGATAGGACACCGCGGTTTTCATCAGTGGATTAAGCACCCTATTTTACATAAAATAAATCCTATAAGTCTACTCTCAAGAGTTGATAAAGGTAAAAACGAATAAAATGTTTAGATATCACATTTTCAAATATCTATTATTCTCCATTTTACTCGATCTCCTAAACGGTTAAAGATAGGACATCGCGGTTTTCACCAGTGGATTTAGCACCTTATTTTACATAAAATAGGTCCTATAAGTCTACTCTCAAATGTTGATAAAGGTACAAACGAATAAAATGTTTATATATCACATTTACAAATATCTATTATTCTCCATTTTACTCGATCTCCTAAACAGTTAAAGATAGGACATCGAGGTTTTCTCCAGTGGATTTAACACCTCATTTTACATAAAATAGGTCCTATAAGTCTACTCTCAAGAGTTGATAAAGGTAAAAACGAATAAAATGTTTATATATCACATTTTCAAATATCTATTTTTCTCCATTTTACTCGATCTCCGAAACGGTTCAAGATAGGACATCGCGGTTTTCACCAGTGGATTTAGCACTTCATTTTACATAAAATAAGTCCTATAAGTCTACTCTTAAGTGTTGATAAACTTACAAACGAATAAAATGTTTATATATCACATTTTCAAATATCTATTATTCTCCATTTTACTCGATCTCCTAAACGGTTAAAAATAGGACATCGCAATTTTCACCAGTGGATTTAGCACCTCATTTTACATAAAATAAGTCCCATAAGTCTACTCTTAAGAGTTGATAAAGGCACAAACGATTAAAATGTTTATATATCACATTTTCAAATATCTATTATTCTCCATTTTACTCGATCTCCTAAACGGTTAAAGATAGGACATCGCGGATTTCACCAGTCAATTTAGCACCTCATTTTACATAAAATTAGTCCTATAAGTCTACTCTCAAGAGTTGATAAAGGTACAATCGAATACAATGTTTATATATCACATTTTCAAATATCTATTATTCTCCATTTAACTCGATCTCCTAAACGGTTAAAGATATCACATCGCGGTTTTCACCAGTGGATTTAGCACCTCATTGTACATAAAATAGGTCCTATAAGTCTTCTCTCAAGAGTTGATAAAGGTACAAACGAATAAAATGTTTATATATCACATTTTCAAATATCTATTATTCTCCATTTTACTCGATCTCCTAAACTGTTAAAGATATCACATCGCGGTTTTCAATAGTGGATTTAGCACCTCATTTTACATAAAATAGGTCCTATAAGTCTACCCTCAAGAGTTGATCAAGGTACAAACGAATAAAATGTTTATATATCACATTTTCAAATATCTATTATATTCCATTTTACTCGATCTCCTAAACGGTAAAAGATAGGACATCGCGGTTTTCATCAGTGGATTAAGCACCCCATTTTACATAAAATAAGACCTATAAGTCTACTCTCAAGAGTTGATAAAGGTAAAAACGAATAAAATGTTTATATATCACATTTTCAAATATCTATTATTATCCATTTTACTCGATCTCCTAAACTGTTAAAGATAGGACATCGCGGTTTTCACCAGTGGATTTAGCACTTCATTTTACATAAAATAAGTCCTATAAGTCTACTCTTAAGTGTTGATAAAGGTACAAACGAATAAAATGTTTATATATCACATTTTCAAATATCTATTTTTCTCCATTTTACTCGTTCTCCTAAACGGTTCAAGATAGGACATCGCGGTTTTCACCAGTGGATTAAGCACCTCATTTTACATGAAATAAGTCCTATAAGTCTACTCTTAAGAGTTGATAAAGGTACAAACGAATAAAATTTTTATATATCACATTTTTAAATATCTATTATTCTCCATTTTACTCGATCTCCTAAACGGTAAAAGATAGGACATCGCGGTTTTCATCAGTGGATTAAGCACCCCATTTTACATAAAATAAGTCCTATAAGTCTACTCTCAAGAGTTGATAAAGGTACAAACGAATAAAATTTTTATATATCACATTTTAAAATATCTATTATTCTCCATTTTACTCGATCTCCTAAACGGTTAAAGATAGGACATCGCGGTTTTCACCAGTGGATTTAGCACCTCATTTTACATTAAATAGGTCCTATAAGTCTACTCTCAAATGTTGATAAAGGTACAAACGAATAAAATGTTTATATATCACATTTACAAATATCTATTATTCTCCATTTTACTCGATCTCCTAAATAGTTAAAGATAGGACATCGAGGTTTTCTCCAGTGGATTTAGCACCTCATTTTACATAAAATAGGTCCTATAAGTCTACTCTCAAGAGTTGATAAAGGTAAAAACGAATAAAATGTTTATATATCACATTTTCAAATATCTATTTTTCTCCATTTTACTCGATCTCCGAAACGGTTCAAGATAGGACATCGCGGTTTTCACCAGTGGATTTAGCACTTCATTTTACATAAAATAAGTCCTATAAGTCTACTCTTAAGTGTTGATAAACTTACAAACGAATAAAATGTTTATATATCACATTTTCAAATATCTATTATTCTCCATTTTACTCGATCTCCTAAACGGTTAAAAATAGGACATCGCAATTTTCACCAGTGGATTTAGCACCTCATTTTACATAAAATAAGTCCCATATGTCTACTCTTAAGAGTTGATAAAGGCACAAACGATTAAAATGTTTATATATCACATTTTCAAATATCTATTATTCTCCATTTTACTCGATCTCCTAAACGGTTAAAGATAGGACATCGCGGATTTCACCAGTGAATTTAGCACCTCATTTTACATAAAATAAGTCCTATAAATCTACTCTCAAGAGTTGATAAAGGTACAATCGAATACAATGTTTATATATCACATTTTCAAATATCTATTATTCTCCATTTAACTCGATCTCCTAAACGGTTAAAGATATCACATCGCGGTTTTCACCAGTGGATCTAGCACCTCATTTTACATAAAATAGGTCCTATAAGTCTTCTCTCAAGAGTTGATAAAGGTACAAACGAATAAAATGTTTATGTATCACATTATCAAATATCTATTATTCTCCATTTTACTCGATCTCCTAAACGGTTAAAGATAGGACATCGCGGTTTTCACCAGTGGATTTAGAACCTCATTTTACATAAAATAGGTCCTATAAGTCTACTCTTAAGAGTTGATAAAGGTAAAAACGAATAAAATGTTTATATATCACATTTTCAAATATCTATTATTCTCCATTTTACTCGATCTCCTAAACTGTTAAAGATATCACATCGCGGTTTTCAATAGTGGATTTAGCACCTCATTTTACATAAACTAGGTCCTATAAGTCTACCCTCAAGAGTTGATCAAGGTACAAACGAATAAAATGTTTATATATCACATTTTCAAATATCTATTATATTCCATTTTACTCGATCTCCTAAACGGTAAAAGATAGGACATCGCGGTTTTCATCAGTGGATTAAGCACCCCATTTTACATTATATAAGTCCTATAAGTCTACTCTCAAGAGTTGATAAAGGTAAAAACGAATAAAATGTTTATATATCACATTTTCAAATATCTATTTTTCTCCATTTTACTCGTTCTCCTAAACGGTTCAAGATAGGACATCGCGGTTTTCACCAGTGGATTAAGCACCTCATTTTACATGAAATAAGTCATTTAAGTCTACTCTTAAGAGTTGATAAAGGTACAAACGAATAAAATTTTTATATATCACATTTTTAAATATCTATTATTCTCCATTTTACTCGATCTCCTAAACGGTAAAAGATAGGACATCGCGGTTTTCAAAAGTGGATTAAACACCCCATTTTACATAAAATAAGTCCTATAAGTCTACTCTCAAGAGTTGATAAAGGTACAAACGAATAAAATTTTTATATATCACATTTTAAAATATCTATTAATCTCCATTTTACTCGATCTCCTAAACGGTTAAAGATAGGACATCGCGGTTTTCACCAGTGGATTTAGCACCTCATTTTACATAAAATATGTTCTATAAGTCTACTCTCAAGGGTTGATAAAGGTACAAACGAATAAAATGTTTATATATCACATTTTCAAATATCGATTATCCTCCATTTTACTCGATCTCCTAAACGGTAAAAGATAGGACATCGCGGTTTTCACCAGTGGATTTAGCACCTCATTTTACATAAAATATGTCCTATAAGTCTACTCTCAAGAGTTGATAAAAGTAAAAACGAATAAAATGTTTATATATCACATTTTCAAATATCTATTATTTTCCATTTTACTCGATATCCTAAACGGTAAAAGATAGGACATCGCGGTTTTCAAAAGTGGATTTAGCACCTCATTTTACATAAAATAAGTCCTATAAGTCTACTCTCAAGAGTTGATATAGGTACAAACGAATAAAATGTTTATATATCACATTATCAAATATCTATTATTCTCCATTTTACTCGATCTCCATAACGGTTAAAGATAGGACATCGCGGTTTTCACCAGTGGATTTAGCACCTCATTTTACATAAAATATGTCCTATAAGTCTACTCTCAAGGGTTGATAAAGGTACAAACGAATAAAATGTTTATATATCACATTTTCAAATATCGATTATTCTCCATTTTACTCGATCTCCATAACGGTTAAAGATAGGACATCGCGGTTTTCACCAGTGGATTTAGCACCTCATTTTACATAAAATATGTCCTATAAGTCTACTCTCAAGAGTTGATAAGGGTACAAACGAATAAAATGTTTATATACCACATTATCAAATATCAATTATTCTCAATTTTACTCGATCTCCTAAACGGTTAAAGATAGGACATCGCGGTTTTCACCAGTGGATTTAGCACCTCATTTTACATAAAATAAGTCCTATAAGTCTACTGTCAAGGGTTGATAAAGGTACAAACGAATAAAATGTTTATATACCACATTATCAAATATCAATTATTCTCCATTATACTCGATCTCCTAAACGGTTAAAGATAGGACATCGCGGTTTTCACCAGTGGATTTAGCACCTCATTTTACATATAAAAAGTCCTATAAGTCTACTCTCAAATGTTGATAAAGGTACAAACGAATAAAATGTTTATATATCACATTTTCAAATATCTATTAATATCCATTTTACTCGATCTCCTAAACGGTTAAAGATAGGACATCGCGGTTTTTTCCAGAGGATTTAGTACCTCATTTTACATAAAATAAGTCCTATAAGTCTACTCTCAAGAGTTTATAAAGGTACAAACTAATAAAATGTTTATATATCACATTTTCAAATATCTATTATTCTCCATTTTACTCCATCTCCTAAACGATTAATGATAGGACATCGCGGTTTTTACCAGTGGATTTAGCACCTCATTTTACATAAAATATGTCCTATAAGTCTACTCTCAAGATTGATAAAGGTACAAACGAGTAAAATGTTTATATTTCACATTTTCAAATATCGATTATTCTCCATTTTACTCGATCTCCATAACGGTTAAAGATAGGACATCGCGGTTTTCACCAGTGGATTTAGCACCTCATTTTACATAAAATAAGTCCTATAAGTCTACTCTTAAGAGTTGATAAGGGTACAAACGAATAAAATGTTTATATACCACATTATCAAATATCTATTATTCTCCATTTTACTCGATCTCCATAACGGTTAAAGATAGGACATCGCGGTTTTTACCAGTGGATTTAGCACCTCATTTTACATAAAATATGTCCTATAAGTCTACTCTCAAGGGTTGATAAAGGTACAAACGAATAAAATGTTTATATATCACATTTTCAAATATCGATTATTCTCCATTTTACTCGATCTCCTAAACGGTTAAAGATAGGACATCGCGGTTTTCACCAGTGGATTTAGCACCTCATTTTACATAAAATATGTCCTATAAGTCTACTCTCAAGGGTTGATAAAGGTACAAACGAATAAAATGTTTATATATCACATTTTAAAATATCAATTATTCTCCATTTTACTCGATCTCCTAAACGGTTAAAGATAGGACATCGCGGTTTTCACCAGTGGATTTAGCACCTCATTTTACATAAAATATGTCCTATAAGTCTACTCTCAAGGGTTGATAAAGGTACAAACGAATAAAATGTTTATATATCACATTTTCAAATATCGATTATTCTCCATTTTACTCGATCTCCATAACGGTTAAAGATAGGACATCGCGGTTTTCACCAGTGGATTTAGCACCTCATTTTACATAAAATATGTCCTATAAGTCTACTCTCAAGGGTTGATAAAGGTACAAACGAATAAAATGTTTATATATCACATTTTCAAATATCGATTATTCTCCATTTTACTCGATCTCCATAACGGTTAAAGATAGGACATCGCGGTTTTCACCAGTGGATTTAGCACCTCATATTACATAAAATAAGTCCTATAAGTCTACTCTCAAGAGTTGATAAGGGTACAAACGAATAAAATGTTTATATACCACATTATCAAATATCAATTATTCTCCATTTTACTCGATCTCCTAAACGGTTAAAGATAGGACATCGCGGTTTTCACCAGTGGATTTAGCACCTCATTTTACATAAAATAAGTCCTATAAGTCTACTGTCAAGGGTTGATAAAGGTACAAACGAATAAAATGTTTATATATCACATTTTCAAATATCTATTAATATCCATTTTACTCGATCTCCTAAACGGTTAAAGATAGGACATCGCGGTTTTTTCCAGAGGATTTAGTACCTCATTTTACATAAAATAAGTCCTATATGTCTACTCTCAAGAGTTTATAAAGGTACAAACTAATAAAATGTTTATATATCACATTTTCAAATATCTATTATTCTCCATTTTACTCCATCTCCTAAACGATTAATGATAGGACATCGCGGTTTTTACCAGTGGATTTAGCACCTCATTTTACATAAAATATGTCCTATAAGTCTACTCTCAAGATTGATAAAGGTACAAACGAATAAAATATTTATATATCACATTTTCAAATATCGATTATTCTCCATTTTACTCGATCTCCATAACGGTTAAAGATAGGACATCGCGGTTTTCACCAGTGGATTTAGCACCTCATTTTACATAAAATAAGTCCTATAAGTCTACTCTTAAGAGTTGATAAGGGTACAAACGAATAAAATGTTTATATACCACATTATCAAATATCTATTATTCTCCATTTTACTCGATCTCCATAACGGTTAAAGATAGGACATCGCGGTTTTTACCAGTGGATTTAGCACCTCATTTTACATAAATTAAGTCCTATAAGTCTACTCTTAAGAGTTCATAAAGATACAAACGAATAAAATTTTTATATATCACATTTTCAAATATCTATTATTTTCCATTTTACTCGATCTCCTAAACGGTTAAAGATAGGACATTGCGGTTATCACCAGTGGATTTAGCACCTTATTTTACATAAAATAAGTCCTATAAGTCTACTCTTAAGAGTTGATAAAGGAAAAAACGAATAAAATGTTTATATATCACATTTTAAAATATCAATTATTCTCCATTTTACTCGATCTCCTAAACGGTTAAAGATAGGACATCGCGGTTTTCACCAGTGGATTTAGCACCTCATTTTACATAAAATATGTCCTATAAGTCTACTCTCAAGGGTTGATAAAGGTACAAACGAATAAAATGTTTATATATCACATTTTCAAATATCGATTATTCTCCATTTTACTCGATCTCCATAACGGTTAAAGATAGGACATCGCGGTTTTCACCAGTGGATTTAGCACCTCATTTTACATAAAATATGTCTTATAAGTCTACTCTCAAGAGTTGATAAAGGTACAAACCAATAAAATGTTTATATATCACATTTTCAAATATCTATTATTTTCCATTTTACTCGATATCCTATACGGTAAAAGATAGAACATCGCGGTTTTCACACGTGGATTTAGCACCTCATTTTACATAAAAAAAGTCCTATAAGTCTACTCTCAAGAGTTGATATAGGTACAAACGAATAAAATATTTATATATCACATTATCAAATATCTATTATTCTCCATTTTACTCGATCTCCATAGCGGTTAAAGATAGGACATCGCGGTTTTCACCAGTGGATTTAGCACCTCTTTTTACATAAAATAAGTCCTATAAGTCTACTCTCAAGAGTTGATATAGGTATAAACCAATAAAATGTTTATATATCACATTTTCAAATATCTATTATTTTCCATTTTACTCGATCTCCTAAACGGTTAAAGATAGGACATCGCGGTTATCACCAGTGGATTTAGCACCTCATTTTACATAAAATAAGTCCTATAAGTCTACTCTTAAGAGTTCATGAAGGTACAAACGAATAAAATTTTTATATATCACATTTTCAAATATCTATTATTTTCCATTTTACTCGATCTCCTAAACGGTTAAAGATAGGACATCGCGGTTTTTTCCAGAGGATTTAGTACCTCATTTTACATAAAATAAGTTCTATAAGTCTAAACTCAAGAGTTGATCAAGGTACAAACGAATAAAATGTTTATATATCACATTTTAAAATATCAATTATTCTCCATTTTACTCGATCTCCTAAACGGTTAAAGATAGGACATCGCGGTTTTCACCAGTGGATTTAGCACCTCATTTTACATAAAATATGTCCTATAAGTCTACTCTCAAGGGTTGATAAAGGTACAAACGAATAAAATGTTTATATATCACATTTTCAAATATCGATTATTCTCCATTTTACTCGATCTCCATAACGGTTAAAGATAGGACATCGCGGTTTTCACCAGTGGATTTAGCACCTCATTTTACATAAAATATGTCCTATAAGTCTACTCTCAAGGGTTGATAAAGGTACAAACGAATAAAATGTTTATATATCACATTTTCAAATATCGATTATTTTCCATTTTACTCGATCTCCATAACGGTTAAAGATAGGACATCGCGGTTTTCACCAGTGGATTTAGCACCTCATATTACATAAAATAAGTCCTATAAGTCTACTCTCAAGAGTTGATAAGGGTACAAACGAATAAAATGTTTATATACCACATTATCAAATATCAATTATTCTCCATTTTACTCGATCTCCTAAACGGTTAAAGATAGGACATCGCGGTTTTCACCAGTGGATTTAGCACCTCATTTTACATAAAATAAGTCCTATAAGTCTACTGTCAAGGGTTGATAAAGGTACAAACGAATAAAATGTTTATATATCACATTTTCAAATATCTATTAATCTCCATTTTACTCGATCTCCTAAACGGTTAAAGATAGGACATCGCGGTTTTTTCCAGAGGATTTAGTACCTCATTTTACATAAAATAAGTCCTATAAGTCTACTCTCAAGAGTTGATAAAGGTACAAACTAATAAAATGTTTATATATCACATTTTCAAATATCGATTATTCTCCATTTTACTCGATCTCCATAACGGTTAAAGATAGGACATCGCGGTTTTCACTAGTGTATTTAGCACCTCATTTTACATAAAATAAGTCCTATAAGTCTACTCTCAAGAGTTCATGAAGGTACAAACGAATAAAATTCTTATATATCACATTATCAAATATCAATTATTCTCCATTTTACTCGATCTCCATAACGGTTAAAGATAGGACATCGCGGTTTTCACCAGTGGATTTAGCACCTCATTTTACATAAAATAAGTCCTATAAGTCTACTCTCAAGAGTTGATAAGGGTACTAACGAATAAAATGTTTATATACCACATTATCAAATATCAATTATTCTCCATTTTACTCGATCTCCTTAACAGTTAAAGATAGGACATCGCGGTTTTCACCAGTGGATTTAGCACCTCATTTTACATAAAATATGTCTTATAAGTCTACTCTCAAGAGTTGATAAAGGTACAAACCAATAAAATGTTTATATATCACATTTTCAAATATCTATTATTTTCCATTTTACTCGATATCCTATACGGTAAAAGATAGAACATCGCGGTTTTCACACGTGGATTTAGCACCTCATTTTACATAAAAAAAGTCCTATAAGTCTACTCTCAAGAGTTGATATAGGTACAAACGAATAAAATATTTATATATCACATTATCAAATATCTATTATTCTCCATTTTACTCGATCTCCATAGCGGTTAAAGATAGGACATCGCGGTTTTCACCAGTGGATTTAGCACCTCTTTTTACATAAAATAAGTCCTATAAGTCTACTCTCAAGAGTTGATATAGGTATAAACCAATAAAATGTTTATATATCACATTTTCAAATATCTATTATTTTCCATTTTACTCGATCTCCTAAACGGTTAAAGATAGGACATCGCGGTTATCACCAGTGGATTTAGCACCTCATTTTACATAAATTAAGTCCTATAAGTCTACTCTTAAGAGTTCATGAAGGTACAAACGAATAAAATTTTTATATATCACATTTTCAAATATCTATTATTTTCCATTTTACTCGATCTCCTAAACGGTTAAAGATAGGACATCGCGGTTTTTTCCAGAGGATTTAGTACCTCATTTTACATAAAATAAGTTCTATAAGTCTAAACTCAAGAGTTGATCAAGGTACAAACGAATAAAATGTTTATATATCACATTTTCAAATATCTATTATTCTCCATTTTACTCGATCTCCATAACGGTTAAAGATAGGACATCGCGGTTTTCACCAGTGGATTTAGCACCTCATTTTACATAAAATAAGTCCTATAAGTCTACTCTTAAGAGTTCATGAAGGTACAAACGAATAAAACTTTTATATATCACATTTTCAAATATCTATTATTTTCCATTTTACTCGATCTCCTAAACGGTTAAAGATAGGACATCGCGGTTTTTTCCAGAGGATTTAGTACCTCATTTTACATAAAATAAGTTCTATAAGTCTAAACTCAAGAGTTGATCAAGGTACAAACGAATAAAATGTTTATATATCACATTTTCAAATATCTATTATTCTCCATTTTACTCGATCTCCTAAACGGTTAAAGATAGGACATCGCGGTTATCACCAGTGGATTTAGCACCTAATTTTACATAAAATATGTCCTATAAGTCTACTCTCAAGGGTTGATAAAGGTACAATCGAATAAAATGTTTATATATCACATTTTCAATTATCCATTATTTTCCATTTTACTCGATCTCCTAAACGGTTTAAGATAGGACATCGCGGTTTTCACCAGTGGATTAAGCACCTCATTTTACATAAAATAAGTCCTATAAGTCTACTCTCAAGAGTTGATAAAGGTACAAACGAATAAAATGTTTATATATAACATTATCAAATATCTATTATTCTTCATTTTACTCGATCTCCTAAACGGTTAAAGATAAGAAAATCTCGGTTTTCACCAGTGGATTAAGCACCTCATTTTACATAAAATAAGTCCTATAAGTCTACCCTCAAGAGTTGATCAAGGTACAAACGAGTAAAATGTTTATATACCACATTTTCAAATATCTATTATTCTCCATTTTACTCGATCTCCTAAACGGTTAAAGATTGGACATCGCGGTTTTTACCAGTGGATTTAGCACCTCATTTTACATAAAATAATTCCTATAAGTCTACTCTCAAGAGTTGATAAAGGTACAAACGAATAAAATGTTTATATATCACATTTTCAAATATCGATTATTCTCCATTTTACTCGATCTCCACAACGGTTAAAGATAGGACATCGCGGTTTTCACCAGTGGATTTAGCACCTCATTTTACATAAAATATGTCCTATAAGTCTACTCTCAAGAGTTGATAAAAGTAAAAACGAATAAAATGTTTATATATCACATTTTCAAATATCTATTATTTTCCATTTTACTCGATATCCTAAACGGTAAAAGATAGGACATCGCGGTTTTCACCAGTGGATTTAGCACCTCATTTTACATAAAATAAGTCCTATAAGTCTACTCTCAAGAGTTGATATAGGTACAAACGAATAAAATGTTTATATATCACATTATCAAATATCTATTATTCTCCATTTTACTCGATCTCCATAACGGTTAAAGATAGGACATCGCGGTTTTCACCAGTGGATTTAGCACCTCATTTTACATAAAATAAGTCCTATAAGTCTACTCTTAAGAGTTCATGAAGGTACAAACGAATAAAATTTCTATATATCTCATTTTCAAATATCTATTATTTTCCATTTTACTCGATCTCCTAAACGGTTAAAGATAGGACATCGCGGTTTTTTCCAGAGGATTTAGTACCTCATTTTACATAAAATAAGTCCTATAAGTCTACTCTCAAGAGTTGATAAAGGTACAAACTAATAAAATGTTTATATATCACATTTTCAAATATCTATTATTCTCCATTTTACTCCATCTCCTAAACGGTTAAAGATAGGACATCGCGGTTTTTACCAGTGGATTTAGCACCTCATTTTACATAAAATAAGTCCTATAAGTCTAAACTCAAGAGTTGATCAAGGTACAAACGAATAAAATGTTTATATATCACATTTTCAAATATCTATTATTCTCCATTTTACTCGATCTCCTAAACGGTTAAAGATAGGACATCGCGGTTTTCACCAGTGGATTTAGCACCTAATTTTACATAAAATATGTCCTATAAGTCTACTCTCAAGGGTTGATAAAGGTACAATCGAATAAAATGTTTATATATCACATTTTCAAATATCCATTATTCTCCATTTTACTCGATCTCCTAAACGGTTAAAGATAGGACATCGCGGTTTTCACCAGTGGATTAAGCACCTCATTTTACATAAAATAAGTCCTATACGTCTACTCTCAAGAGTTGATAAAGGTACAAACGAATAAAATGTTTATATATAACATTATCAAATATCTATTATTCTTCATTTTACTCGATCTCCTAAACAATTAAAGATAGGAAATCGCGGTTTTCACTAGTGGATTTAGAACCTCATTTTTCATAAAATAGGTCCTATCAGTCTACTCTCAAGAGTTGATAAAGGCAAAAACGAATAAAATGTTTATATATCACATTTTCAAAAATCTATTATTCTCCATTTTACTCGATCTCCTAAACGGTTAAAGATATCACATCGCGATTTTCACCAGTGGATTTAGCACCTCATTTTACATAAAATAGGTCCTATAAGTCTACTCTCAAGAGTTGATAAAAGTAAAAACGAATAAAATGTTTATATATTACATTTTCAAATATCTATTAATTTCCATTTTACTCGATCTCCTAAACGGTAAAAGATAGGACATCGCGGTTTTCACCAGTGGATTTAGCACCTCATTTTACATAAAATAAGTCCTATAAGTCTACTCTTAAGAGTTCATGAAGGTACAAACGAATAAAATTTTTATATATCACATTTTCAAATATCTATTATTTTCCATTTTACTCGATCTCCTAAACGGTTAAAGATAGGACATCTCGGTTTTTACCAGTGAATTTAGCACCTCATTTTACATAAAATAAGTCCTATAAGTCTACCCTCAAGAGTTGATCAAGGTACAAACGAGTAAAATGTTTATATACCACATTTTCAAATATCTATTATTCTCCATTTTACTCGATCTCCTAAACGGTTAAAGATTGGACATCGCGGTTTTTACCAGTGGATTTAGCACCTCATTTTACATAAAATAATTCCTATAAGTCTACTCTCAAGAGTTGATAAAGGTACAAACGAATAAAATGTTTATATATCACATTTTCAAATATCGATTATTCTCCATTTTACTCGATCTCCACAACGGTTAAAGATAGGACATCGCGGTTTTCACCAGTGGATTTAGCACCTCATTTTACATAAAATATGTCCTATAAGTCTACTCTCAAGAGTTGATAAAAGTAAAAACGAATAAAATGTTTATATATCACATTTTCAAATATCTATTATTTTCCATTTTACTCGATATCCTAAACGGTAAAAGATAGGACATCGCGGTTTTCACCAGTGGATTTAGCACCTCATTTTACATAAAATAAGTCCTATAAGTCTACTCTCAAGAGTTGATATAGGTACAAACGAATAAAATGTTTATATATCACATTATCAAATATCTATTATTCTCCATTTTACTCGATCTCCATAACGGTTAAAGATAGGACATCGCGGTTTTCACCAGTGGATTTAGCACCTCATTTTACATAAAATAAGTCCTATAAGTCTACTCTTAAGAGTTCATGAAGGTACAAACGAATAAAATTTTTATATATCACATTTTCAAATATCTATTATTTTCCATTTTACTCGATCTCCTAAACGGTTAAAGATAGGACATCGCGGTTTTTTCCAGAGGATTTAGTACCTCATTTTACATAAAATAAGTCCTATAAGTCTACTCTCAAGAGTTGATAAAGGTACAAACTAATAAAATGTTTATATATCACATTTTCAAATATCTATTATTCTCCATTTTACTCCATCTCCTAAACGGTTAAAGATAGGACATCGCGGTTTTTACCAGTGGATTTAGCACCTCATTTTACATAAAATAAGTCCTATAAGTCTAAACTCAAGAGTTGATCAAGGTACAAACGAATAAAATGTTTATATATCACATTTTCAAATATCTATTATTCTCCATTTTACTCGATCTCCTAAACGGTTAAAGATAGGACATCGCGGTTTTCACCAGTGGATTTAGCACCTAATTTTACATAAAATATGTCCTATAAGTCTACTCTCAAGGGTTGATAAAGGTACAATCGAATAAAATGTTTATATATCACATTTTCAAATATCCATTATTCTCCATTTTACTCGATCTCCTAAACGGTTAAAGATAGGACATCGCGGTTTTCACCAGTGGATTAAGCACCTCATTTTACATAAAATAAGTCCTATACGTCTACTCTCAAGAGTTGATAAAGGTACAAACGAATAAAATGTTTATATATAACATTATCAAATATCTATTATTCTTCATTTTACTCGATCTCCTAAACGGTTAAAGATAGGAAATCGCGGTTTTCACTAGTGGATTTAGAACCTCATTTTACATAAAATAGGTCCTATCAGTCTACTCTCAAGAGTTGATAAAGGCATAAACGAATAAAATGTTTATATATCACATTTTCAAAAATCTATTATTCTCCATTTTACTCGATCTCCTAAACGGTTAAAGATATCACATCGCGATTTTCACCAGTGGATTTAGCACCTCATTTTACATAAAATAGGTCCTATAAGTCTACTCTCAAGAGTTGATAAAAGTAAAAACGAATAAAATGTTTATATATCACATTTTCAAATATCTATTAATTTCCATTTTACTCGATCTCCTAAACGGTAAAAGATAGGACATCGCGGTTTTCACCAGTGGATTTAGCACCTCATTTTACATAAAATAAGTCCTATAAGTCTACTCTTAAGAGTTCATGAAGGTACAAACGAATAAAATTTTTATATATCACATTTTCAAATATCTATTATTTTCCATTTTACTCGATCTCCTAAACGGTTAAAGATAGGACATCTCGGTTTTTACCAGTGAATTTAGCACCTCATTTTACATAAAATAAGTCCTATAAGTCTACCCTCAAGAGTTGATCAAGGTACAAACGAGTAAAATGTTTATATACCACATTTTCAAATATCTATTATACTCCATTTTACTCGATCTCCTAAACGGTTAAAGATTGGACATCGCGGTTTTTACCAGTGGATTTAGCACCTCATTTTACATAAAATAATTCCTATAAGTTTACTCTCAAGAGTTGATAAAGGTACAAACGAATAAAATGTTTATATATCACATTTTCAAATATCGATTATTCTCCATTTTACTCGATCTCCATTACGGTTAAAGATAGGACATCGTGGTTTTCACCAGTGGATTTAGCACCTCATTTTACATAAAATATGTCCTATAAGTCTACTCTCAAGAGTTGATAAAAGTAAAAACGAATAAAATGTTTATATATCACATTTTCAAATATCTATTATTTTCCATTTTACTCGATATCCTAAACGGTAAAAGATAGGACATCGCGGTTTTCACCAGTGGATTTAGCACCTCATTTTACATAAAATAAGTCCTATAAGTCTACTCTCAAGAGTTGATATAGGTACAAACGAATAAAATGTTTATATATAACATTATCAAATATCTATTATTCTCCATTTTACTCGATCTCTTTAACGGTTAAAGATAGGACATCGCGGTTTTCACCAGTGGATTTAGCCCCTCATTTTACATAAAATAAGTCCTATAAGTCTACTCTTAAGAGTTCATGAAGGTACAAACGAATAAAATTTTTATATATCACATTTTCAAATATCTATTATTTTCCATTTTACTCGATCTCCTAAACGGTTAAAGATAGGACATCGCGGTTATCACCAGTGGATTTAGCACCTCATTTTACATAAAATAAGTCCTATAAGTCTACCCTTAAGAGTTGATCAAGGTACAAACGAGTAAAATGTTTATATACCACATTTTAAAATATCTATTATTCTCCATTTAACTCGATCTCCTAAACGGTTAAAGATTGGACATCGCGGTTTTTACCAGTGGATTTAGCACCTCATTTTACATAAAATAATTCCTATAAGCCTACTCTCAAGATTTGATAAAGGTACAAACGAATAAAATGTTTATATATCACATTTTCAAATATCGATTAATCTCCATTTTACTCGATCTCCATAACGGTTAAAGATAGGACATCGCGGTTTTCACCAGTGGATTTAGCACCTCATTTTACATAAAATAAGTCCTATAAGTCTACTCTTAAGAGTTCATGAAGGTACAAACGAATAAAGTTTTTATATATCACATTTTCAAATATCTATTATTTTCCATTTTACTCGATCTCCTAAACGGTTAAAGATAGGACATCGCGGTTATCACCAGTGGATTTAGCACCTCATTTTACATAAAACAGGTCCTATAAGTCTACTCTCAAGAGTTGAGAAAGGTACAAACGAATAAAATGTTTATATATCACATTTTCTCTCCATTTTACTCGATCTCCTAAACGGTTAAAGATAGGACATCGCGGTTTTCACCAGTGGATTTAGCACCTCATTTTACATAAAACAGGTCCTATAAGTCTACTCTCAAGAGTTGAGAAAGGTACAAACGAATAAAATGTTTATATATCACAATTTCAAATATCTATTATTTTTAATTTTACTTGATCTGCTAAACGGTTATAGATAGGACATCGCGGTTTTCACCAGGGGATCTAGCACCTTATTTTACATAAAATAAGTCCTATAAGTCTACTCTTAAGAGTTGATAAAGGAAAAACGAATAAAATGTTTATATATCACATTTTCAAATATCTATTAATTTCCATTTTACTCGATCTCCTAAACGGTAAAAGATAGGACATCGCGGTTTTCACCAGTGGATTTAGCACCTCATTTTACATAAAATAAGTCCTATAAGTCTACTCTTAAGAGTTCATGAAGGTACAAACGAATAAAATTTTTATATATCACATTTTCAAATATCTATTATTTTCCATTTTACTCGATCTCCTAAACGGTTAAAGATAGGACATCTCGGTTTTTACCAGTGAATTTAGCACCTCATTTTACATAAAATAAGTCCTATAAGTCTACCCTCAAGAGTTGATCAAGGTACAAACGAGTAAAATGTTTATATACCACATTTTCAAATATCTATTATTCTCCATTTTACTCGATCTCCTAAACGGTTAAAGATTGGACATCGCGGTTTTTACCAGTGGATTAAGCACCTCATTTTACATAAAATATGTCCTATAAGTCTACTCTCAAGGGTTGATAAAGGTACAAACGAATAAAATGTTTATATATCACATTTTCAAATATCGATTATTCTCCATTTTACTCGATCTCCTAAACGGTTAAAGATAGGACATCGCGGTTTTCACCAGTGGATTTAGCACCTCATTTTACATAAAATAAGTCCTATAAGTCTACTCTCAAGAGTTGATATAGGTACAAACGAATAAAATGTTTATATATCACATTATTAAATATCTATTATTCTCCATTTTACTCGATCTCCATAACGGTTAAAGATAGGACATCGCGGTTTTCACCAGTGGATTTAGCACCTCATTTTACATAAAATAAGTCCTATAAGTCTACTCTTAAGAGTTTATGAAGGTACAAACGAATAAAATTTTTATATATCACATTTTCAAATATCTATTATTTTCCATTTTACTCGATCTCCTAAACGGTTAAAGATAGGACATCGCGGTTTTTTCCAGAGGATTTAGTACCTCATTTTACATAAAATAAGTCCTATAAGTCTACTCTCAAGAGTTGATAAAGGTACAAACTAATAAAATGTTTATATATCACATTTTCAAATATCTATTATTCTTCATTTTACTCCATCTCCTAAACGGTTAAAGATAGGACATCGCGGTTTTTACCAGTGGATTTAGCACCTCATTTTACATAAAATAAGTCCTATAAGTCTAAACTCAAGAGTTGATCAAGGTACAAACGAATAAAATGTTTATATATCACATTTTCAAATATCTATTATTCTCCATTTTACTCGATCTCCTAAACGGTTAAAGATAGGACATCGCGGTTATCACCAGTGGATTTAGCACCTAATTTTACATAAAATATGTCCTATAAGTCTACTCTCAAGGGTTGATAAAGGTGCAATCGAATAAAATGTTTATATATCACATTTTCAAATATCCATTATTCTCCATTTTACTCGATCTCCTAAACGGTTTAAGATAGGACATCGCGGTTTTCACCAGTGGATTAAGCACCTCATTTTACATAAAATAAGTCCTATAAGTCTACTCTTAAGAGTTGATAAAGGTACAAACGAATAAAATGTTTTTATATCACAGTTTAAAATATCAATTATTCTCCATTTTACTCGATCTCCTAAACGGTAAAAGATAGGACATCGCGGTTTTCACCAGTAAATTAAGCACCTCATTTTACATAAAATATGTCCTATAAGTCTACTCTCAAGGGTTGATAAAGGTACAAACGAATAAAATGTTTATATATCACATTTTCAAATATCGATTATTCTAAATTTTAGTCGATCTCCTAAACGGTTAAAGATAGGACATCGCGGTTTTCACCAGTGGATTTAGCACCTCATTTTACATAAAATATGTCCTATAAGTCTACTCTCAAGGGTTGATAAAGGTAAAAACGAATAAAATGTTTATATATCACATTTTCAAATATCTATTATTCTCCATTTTACTCGATCTCCTAAACGGTTAAAGATAGGAAATCGCGGTTTTCACCAGTGGATTAAGCACCTCATTTTACATAAAATAAGTCCTATAAGTCTACCCTCAAGAGTTGATCAAGGTACAAACGAGTAAAATGTTTATATACCACATTTTCAAATATCTATTATTCTCCATTTTACTCGATCTCCTAAACGGTTAAAGATTGGACATCGCGGTTTTTACCAGTGGATTTAGCACCTCATTTTACATAAAATAATTCCTATAAGTCTACTCTCAAGAGTTGATAAAGGTACAAACGAATAAAATGTTTATATATCACATTTTCAAATATCGATTATTCTCCATTTTACTCGATCTCCACAACGGTTAAAGATAGGACATCGCGGTTTTCACCAGTGGATTTAGCACCTCATTTTACATAAAATATGTCCTATAAGTCTACTCTCAAGAGTTGATAAAAGTAAAAACGAATAAAATGTTTATATATCACATTTTCAAATATCTATTATTTTCCATTTTACTCGATCTCCTAAACGGTTAAAGATAGGACATCGCGGTTTTTTCCAGAGGATTTAGTACCTCATTTTACATAAAATAAGTCCTATAAGTCTACTCTCAAGAGTTGATAAAGGTACAAACTAATAAAATGTTTATATATCACATTTTCAAATATCTATTATTCTCCATTTTACTCCATCTCCTAAACGGTTAAAGATAGGACATCGCGGTTTTTACCAGTGGATTTAGCACCTCATTTTACATAAAATAAGTCCTATAAGTCTAAACTCAAGAGTTGATCAAGGTACAAACGAATAAAATGTTTATATATCACATTTTCAAATATCTATTATTCTCCATTTTACTCGATCTCCTAAACGGTTAAAGATAGGACATCGCGGTTTTCACCAGTTAATTTAGCACCTAATTTTACATAAAATATGTCCTATAAGTCTACTCTCAAGGGTTGATAAAGGTACAATCGAATAAAATGTTTATATATCACATTTTCAAATATCCATTATTCTCCATTTTACTCGATCTCCTAAACGGTTAAAGATAGGACATCGCGGTTTTCACCAGTGGATTAAGCACCTCATTTTACATAAAATAAGTCCTATACGTCTACTCTCAAGAGTTGATAAAGGTACAAACGAATAAAATGTTTATATATAACATTATCAAATATCTATTATTCTTCATTTTACTCGATCTCCTAAACGGTTAAAGATAGGAAATCGCGGTTTTCACTAGTGGATTTAGAACCTCATTTTACATAAAATAGGTCCTATAAGTCTACTCTCAAGAGTTGATAAAGGCAAAAACGAATAAAATGTTTATATATCACATTTTCAAAAATCTATTATTCTCCATTTTACTCGATCTCCTAAACGGTTAAAGATATCACATCGCGATTTTCACCAGTGGATTTAGCACCTCATTTTACATAAAATAGGTCCTATAAGTCTACTCTCAAGAGTTGATAAAAGTAAAAACGAATAAAATGTTTATATATCACATTTTCAAATATCTATTAATTTCCATTTTACTCGATCTCCTAAACGGTAAAAGATAGGACATCGCGGTTTTCACCAGTGGATTTAGCACCTCATTTTACATAAAATAAGTCCTATAAGTCTACTCTTAAGAGTTCATGAAGGTACAAACGAATAAAATTTTTATATATCACATTTTCAAATATCTATTATTCTCCATTTTACTCGATCTCCTAAACGGTTAAAGATTGGACATCGCGGTTTTTACCAGTGGATTTAGCACCTCATTTTACATAAAATAATTCCTATAAGTCTACTCTCAAGAGTTGATAAAGGTACAAACGAATAAAATGTTTATATATCACATTTTCAAATATCTATTATTTTCCATTTTACTCGATATCCTAAACGGTAAAAGATAGGACATCGCGGTTTTCACCAGTGGATTTAGCACCTCATTTTACATAAAATATGTCCTATAAGTCTACTCTCAAGAGTTGATAAAAGTAAAAACGAATAAAATGTTTATATATCACATTTTCAAATATCTATTATTTTCCATTTTACTCGATATCCTAAACGGTAAAAGATAGGACATCGCGGTTTTCACCAGTGGATTTAGCACCCCATTTTACATAAAATAAGTCCTATAAGTCTACTCTCAAGAGTTGATATAGGTACAAACGAATAAAATGTTTATATATCACATTATCAAATATCTATTATTCTCCATTTTACTCGATCTCTTTAACGGTTAAAGATAGGACATCGCGGTTTTCACCAGTGGATTTAGCCCCTCATTTTACATAAAATAAGTCCTATAAGTCTACTCTTAAGAGTTCATGAAGGTACAAACGAATAAAATTTTTATATATCACATTTTCAAATATCTATTATTTTCCATTTTACTCGATCTCCTAAACGGTTAAAGATAGGACATCGCGGTTATCACCAGTGGATTTAGCAAATCATTTTACATAAAATAAGTCCTATAAGTCTACCCTCAAGAGTTGATCAAGGTACAAACGAGTAAAATGTTTATATACCACATTTTCAAATATCTATTATTCTCCATTTTACTCGATCTCCTAAACGGTTAAAGATTGGACATCGCGGTTTTTACCAGTGGATTTAGCACCTCATTTTACATAAAATAATTCCTATAAGCCTACTCTCAAGATTTGATAAAGGTACAAACGAATAAAATGTTTATATATCACATTTTCAAATATCGATTAATCTCCATTTTACTCGATCTCCATAACGGTTAAAGATAGGACATCGCGGTTTTCACCAGTGGATTTAGCACCTCATTTTACATAAAATAAGTCCTATAAGTCTACTCTTAAGAGTTCATGAAGGTACAAACGAATAAAATTTTTATATATCACATTTTCAAATATCTATTATTTTCCATTTTACTCGATCTCCTAAACGGTTAAAGATAGGACATCGCGGTTATCACCAGTGGATTTAGCACCTCATTTTACATAAAACAGGTCCTATAAGTCTACTCTCAAGAGTTGAGAAATTTACAAACGAATAAAATGTTTATATATAACATTTTCTCTCCATTTTACTCGATCTCCTAAACGGTTAAAGATAGGACATCGCGGTTTTCACCAGTGGATTTAGCACCTCATTTTACATAAAACAGGTCCTATAAGTCTACTCTCAAGAGTTGAGAAAGGTACAAACGAATAAAATGTTTATATATCACAATTTCAAATATCTATTATTTTCAATTTTACTTGATCTGCTAAACGGTTATAGATAGGACATCGCGGTTTTCACCAGGGGATCTAGCACCTTATTTTACATAAAATAAGTCCTATAAGTCTACTCTTAAGAGTTGATAAAGGAAAAACGAATAAAATGTTTATATATCACATTTTCAAATATCTATTAATTTCCATTTTACTCGATCTCCTAAACGGTAAAAGATAGGACATCGCGGTTTTCACCAGTGGATTTAGCACCTCATTTTACATAAAATAAGTCCTATAAGTCTACTCTTAAGAGTTCATGAAGGTACAAACGAATAAAATTTTTATATATCACATTTTCAAATATCTATTATTTTCCATTTTACTCGATCTCCTAAACGGTTAAAGATAGGACATCTCGGTTTTTACCAGTGAATTTAGCACCTCATTTTACATAAAATAAGTCTTATAAGTCTACCCACAAGAGTTGATCAAGGTACAAACGAGTAAAATGTTTATATACCACATTTTCAAATATCTATTATTCTCCATTTTACTCGATCTCCTAAACGGTTAAAGATTGGACATCGCGGTTTTTACCAGTGGATTAAGCACCTCATTTTACATAAAATATGTCCTATAAGTCTACTCTCAAGGGTTGATAAAGGTACAAACGAATAAAATGTTTATATATCACATTTTCAAATATCGATTATTCTCCATTTTACTCGATCTCCTAAACGGTTAAAGATAGGACATCGCGGTTTTCACCAGTGGATTTAGCACCTCATTTTACATAAAATAAGTCCTATAAGTCTACTCTCAAGAGTTGATATAGGTACAAACGAATAAAATGTTTATATATCACATTATTAAATATCTATTATTCTCCATTTTACTCGATCTCCATAACGGTTAAAGATAGGACATCGCGGTTTTCACCAGTGGATTTAGCACCTCATTTTACATAAAATAAGTCCTATAAGTCTACTCTTAAGAGTTTATGAAGGTACAAACGAATAAAATTTTTATATATCACATTTTCAAATATCTATTATTTTCCATTTTACTCGATCTCCTAAACGGTTAAAGATAGGACATCGCGGTTTTTTCCAGAGGATTTAGTACCTCATTTTACATAAAATAAGTCCTATAAGTCTACTCTCAAGAGTTGATAAAGGTACAAACAAATAAAATGTTTATATATCACATTTTCAAATATCTATTATTCTCCATTTTACTCCATCTCCTAAACGGTTAAAGATAGGACATCGCGGTTTTTACCAGTGGATTTAGCACCTCATTTTACATAAAATAAGTCCTATAAGTCTAAACTCAAGAGTTGATCAAGGTACAAACGAATAAAATGTTTATATATCACATTTTCAAATATCTATTATTCTCCATTTTACTCGATCTCCTAAACGGTTAAAAATAGGACATCGCGGTTATCACCAGTGGATTTAGCACCTAATTTTACATAAAATATGTCCTATAAGTCTACTCTCAAGGGTTGATAAAGGTGCAATCGAATAAAATGTTTATATATCACATTTTCAAATATCCATTATTCTCCATTTTACTCGATCTCCTAAACGGTTTAAGATAGGACATCGCGGTTTTCACCAGTGGATTAAGCACCTCATTTTACATAAAATAAGTCCTATAAGTCTACTCTTAAGAGTTGATAAAGGTACAAACGAATAAAATGTTTTTATATCACAGTTTAAAATATCTATTATTCTCCATTTTACTCGATCTCCTAAACGGTAAAAGATAGGACATCGCGGTTTTCACCAGTAAATTAAGCACCTCATTTTACATAAAATAAGTCCTATAAGTCTACTCTTAAGAGTTGATCAAGGTACAAACGAATAAAATGTTTATATATCACATTTTCAAATATCGATTATTCTCCATTTTACTCGATCTCCATAACGGTTAAAGATAGGACATCGCGGTTGTCACCAGTGGATTTAGCACCTCATTTTACATAAAATAAGTCCTATAAGTCTACTCTCAAGAGTTAAGAAAGGTACAAACGAATAAAATGTTTATATATCACAATTTCAAATATCTATTATTTTCAATTTTACTTGATCTGCTAAACGGTTATAGATAGGACATCGCGGTTTTCACCAGGGGATCTAGCACCTTATTTTACATAAAATAAGTCCTATAAGTCTACTCTTAAGAGTTGATAAAGGAAAAACGAATAAAATGTTTATATATCACATTTTCAAATATCTATTATTTTCAATTTTACTTGATCTGCTAAACGGTTATAGATAGGACATCGCGGTTTTCACCAGTGGATTTAGAACCTCATTTTACATAAAATAAGTCCTATAAGTCTACTCTTAAGAGTTCATGAAGGTACAAACGAATAAAATTTTTATATATCACATTTTCAAACATCTATTATTTTCCATTTTACTCGATCTCCTAAACGGTTAAAGATAGGACATCGCGGTTATCACCAGTGGATTTAGCACCTCATTTTACATAAAACAGGTCCTATAAGTCTACTCTCAAGAGTTGAGAAAGGTACAAACGAATAAAATGTTTATATATCACATTTTCTCTCCATTTTACTCGATCTCCTAAACGGTTAAAGATAGGACATCGCGGTTTTCACCAGTGGATTTAGCACCTCATTTTACATAAAACAGGTCCTATAAGTCTACTCTCAAGAGTTGAGAAAGGTACAAACGAATAAAATGTTTATATATCACAATTTCAAATATCTATTATTTTCAATTTTACTTGATCTGCTAAACGGTTATAGATAGGACATCGCGGTTTTCACCAGGGGATCTAGCACCTTATTTTACATAAAATAAGTCCTATAAGTCTACTCTTAAGAGTTGATAAAGGAAAAACGAATAAAATGTTTATATATCACATTTTCAAATATCTATTAATTTCCATTTTACTCGATCTCCTAAACGGTAAAAGATAGGACATCGCGGTTTTCACCAGTGGATTTAGCACCTCATTTTACATAAAATAAGTCCTATAAGTCTACTCTTAAGAGTTCATGAAGGTACAAACGAATAAAATTTTTATATATCACATTTTCAAATATCTATTATTTTCCATTTTACTCGATCTCCTAAACGGTTAAAGATAGGACATCTCGGTTTTTACCAGTGAATTTAGCACCTCATTTTACATAAAATAAGTCCTATAAGTCTACCCTCAAGAGTTGATCAAGGTACAAACGAGTAAAATGTTTATATACCACATTTTCAAATATCTATTATTCTCCATTTTACTCGATCTCCTAAACGGTTAAAGATTGGACATCGCGGTTTTTACCAGTGGATTAAGCACCTCATTTTACATAAAATATGTCCTATAAGTCTACTCTCAAGGGTTGATAAAGGTACAAACGAATAAAATGTTTATATATCACATTTTCAAATATCGATTATTCTCCATTTTACTCGATCTCCATAACGGTTAAAGATAGGACATCGCGGTTTTCACCAGTGGATTTAGCACCTCATTTTTCAAAAAATAAGTCCTATAAGTCTACTCTTAAGAGTTTATGAAGGTACAAACGAATAAAATTTTTATATATCACATTTTCAAATATCTATTATTTTCCATTTTACTCGATCTCCTAAACGGTTAAAGATAGGACATCGCGGTTTTTTCCAGAGGATTTAGTACCTCATTTTACATAAAATAAGTCCTATAAGTCTACTCTCAAGAGTTGATAAAGGTACAAACTAATAAAATGTTTATATATCACATTTTCAAATATCTATTATTCTCCATTTTACTCCATCTCCTAAACGGTTAAAGATAGGACATCGCGGTTTTTACCAGTGGATTTAGCACCTCATTTTACATAAAATAAGTCCTATAAGTCTAAACTCAAGAGTTGATCAAGGTACAAACGAATAAAATGTTTATATATCACATTTTCAAATATCTATTATTCTCCATTTTACTCGATCTCCTAAACGGTTAAAGATAGGACATCGCGGTTATCACCAGTGGATTTAGCACCTAATTTTACATAAAATATGTCCTATAAGTCTACTCTCAAGGGTTGATAAAGGTGCAATCGAATAAAATGTTTATATATCACATTTTCAAATATCCATTATTCTCCATTTTACTCGATCTCCTAAACGGTTTAAGATAGGACATCGCGGTTTTCACCAGTGGATTAAGCACCTCATTTTACATAAAATAAGTCCTATAAGTCTACTCTTAAGAGTTGATAAAGGTACAAACGAATAAAATGTTTTTATATCACAGTTTAAAATATCTATTATTCTCCATTTTACTCGATCTCCTAAACGGTAAAAGATAGGACATCGCGGTTTTCACCAGTAAATTAAGCACCTCATTTTACATAAAATATGTCCTATAAGTCTACTCTCAAGGGTTGATAAAGGTACAAACGAATAAAATGTTTATATATCACATTTTCAAATATCGATTATTCTCCATTTTACTCGATCTCCTAAACGGTTAAAGGTAGGACATCGCGGTCTTCACCAGTGGATTTAGCACCTCATTTTACATAAAATATGTCCTATAAGTCTACTCTCAAGGGTTGATAAAGGTACAAACGAATAAAATGTTTATATATCACATTTTCAAATATCGATTATTCTAAATTTTAGTCGATCTCCTAAACGGTTAAAGATAGGACATCGCGGTTTTCACCAGTGGATTTAGCACCTCATTTTACATAAAATATGTCCTATAAGTCTACTCTCAAGGGTTGATAAAGGTAAAAACGAATAAAATGTTTATATATCACATTTTCAAATATCTATTATTCTCCATTTTACTCGATCTCCTAAACGGTTAAAGATATCACATCGCGGTTTTCACCAGTGGATTTGGCACCTCATTTTACATAAAATAGGTCCTATAAGTCTACTCTCAAATGTTGATAAAAGTAAAAACGAATAAAATGTTTATATATCACATTTTCAAATATCTATTATTCTCCATTTTACTCGATCTCCTAAACGGTTAAAGATTGGACATCGCGGTTTTTACCAGTGGATTAAGCACCTCATTTTACATAAAATATGTCCTATAAGTCTACTCTCAAGGGTTGATAAAAGTACAAACGAATAAAATGTTTATATATCACATTTTCAAATATCGATTATTCTCCATTTTACTCGATCTCCTAAACGGTTAAAGATAGGACATCGCGGTTTTCACCAGTGGATTTAGCACCTCATTTTACATAAAATAAGTCCTATAAGTCTACTCTCAAGAGTTGATATAGGTACAAACGAATAAAATGTTTATATATCACATTATCAAATATCTATTATTCTCCATTTTACTCGATCTCCTTAACGGTTAAAGATAGGACATCGCGGTTTTCACCAGTGGATTTAGCACCTCATTTTACATAAAATAAGTCCTATAAGTCTACTCTTAAGAGTTCATGAAGGTACAAACGAATAAAATTTTTATATATCACATTTTCAAATATCTATTATTTTCCATTTTACTCGATCTCCTAAACGGTTAAAGATAGGACATCGCGGTTATCACCAGTGGATTTAGCACCTCATTTTACATAAAATAAGTCCTATAAGTCTACCCTCAAGAGTTGATCAAGGTACAAACGAGTAAAATGTTTATATACCACATTTTCAAATATCTATTATTCTCCATTTTACTCGATCTCCTAAACGATTAAAGATTGGACATCGCGGTTTTTACCAGTGGATTTAGCACCTCATTTTACATAAAATAATTCCTATAAGCCTACTCTCAAGAGTTGATAAAGGTACAAACGAATAAAATGTTTATATATCACATTTTCAAATATCGATTAATCTCCATTTTACTCGATCTCCATAACGGTTAAAGATAGGACATCGCGGTTTTCACCAGTGGATTTACCACCTCATTTTACATAAAATAAGTCCTATAAGTCTACTCTTAAGAGTTCATGAAGGTACAAACGAATAAAATTTTTATATATCACATTTTCAAATATCTATTATTTTCCATTTTACTCGATCTCCTAAACGGTTAAAGATAGGACATCGCGGTTATCACCAGTGGATTTAGCACCTCATTTTACATAAAACAGGTCCTATAAGTCTACTCTCAAGAGTTGAGAAAGGTACAAACGAATAAAATGTTTATATATCACATTTTCTCTCCATTTTACTCGATCTCCTAAACGGTTAAAGATAGGACATCGCGGTTTTCACCAGTGGATTTAGCACCTCATTTTACATAAAACAGGTCCTATAAGTCTACTCTCAAGAGTTGAGAAAGGTACAAACGAATAAAATGTTTATATATCACAATTTCAAATATCTATTATTTTCAATTTTACTTGATCTGCTAAACGGTTATAGATAGGACATCGCGGTTTTCACCAGGGGATCTAGCACCTTATTTTACATAAAATAAGTCCTATAAGTCTACTCTTAAGAGTTGATAAAGGAAAAACGAATAAAATGTTTATATATCACATTTTAAAATATCTATTATTCTCCATTTCACTCGATCTCCTAAACGGTTAAAGATAGGACATCGCGGTTTTCACCAGTGGATTTAGCACCTCATTTTACATAAAACAGGTCCTATAAGTCTACTCTCAAGAGTTGATAAAGGTACAAACGAATAAAATGTTTATATATCACATTTTCAAATATCTATTATTTTCTATTTTACTCGATCTCCTAAACGGTTATAGATAGAACATCGCGGTTTTCACCAGTGGATTTAGCACATTATTTTACATAAAATAAGTCCTATAAGTCTACTCTTAAGAGTTGATAAAGGTACAAACGAATAAAATGTTTTTATATCACAGTTTAAAATATCTATTATTCTCCATTTTACTCGATCTCCTAAACGGTTATAGATAGAACATCGCGGTTTTCACCAGGGGATCTAGCACCTTATTTTACATAAAATAAGTCCTATAAGTCTACTCTTAAGAGTTGATAAAGGAAAAACGAATAAAATGTTTATATATCACATTTTCAAATATCTGTTATTATTAATTTTACTCGATCTCTTAAACGGTTAGAGATAGGACATCGCGGTTATCACCAGTAAATTAAGCACCTCATTTTACATAAAATATGTCCTATAAGTCTACTCTCAAGGGTTGATAAAGGTACAAACGAATAAAATGTTTATATATCACATTTTCAAATATCGATTATTCTCCATTTTACTCGATCTCCTAAACGGTTAAAGGTAGGACATCGCGGTTTTCACCAGTGGATTTAGCACCTCATTTTACATAAAATATGTCCTATAAGTCTACTCTCAAGGGTTGATAAAGTTACAAACGAATAAAATGTTTATATATCACATTTTCAAATATCGATTATTCTAAATTTTAGTCGATCTCCTAAACGGTTAAAGATAGGACATCGCGGTTTTCACCAGTGGATTTAGCACCTCATTTTACATAAAATATGTCCTATAAGTCTACTCTCAAGGGTTGATAAAGGTAAAAACGAATAAAATGTTTATATATCACATTTTCAAATATCTATTATTCTCCATTTTACTCGATCTCCTAAACGGTTAAAGATATCACATCGCGGTTTTCACCAGTGGATTTGGCACCTCATTTTACATAAAATAGGTCCTATAAGTCTACTCTCAAATGTTGATAAAAGTAAAAACGAATAAAATGTTTATATATCACATTTTTAAATATCTATTATTCTCCATTTTACTCGATCTCCTAAACGGTTAAAGATAGGACATCGCGGTTTTCACCAGTGGATTTAGCACCTCATTTTACATAAAATATGTCCTATAAGTCTACTCTCAAGGGTTGATAAAATTACAAACTAATAAAATGTTTATATATCACATTTTCAAATATCGATTATTCTCCATTTTACTCGATCTCCTAAACGGTTAAAGATAGGACATCGCGGTTTTCACCAGTGGATTTAGCACCTCATTTTACATAAAATATGTCCTATAATTCTACTCTCAAGGGTTGATAAAGGTACAAACGAATAAAATGTTTATATATCACATTTTCAAATATCGATTATTCTCCATTTTACTCGATCTCCATAACGGTTAAAGATAGGACATCGCGGTTGTCACCAGTGGATTTAGCACCTCATTTTACATAAAATAAGTCCTATAAGTCTACTCTCAAGAGTTGAGAAAGGTACAAACGAATAAAATGTTTATATATCACAATTTCAAATATCTATTATTTTCAATTTTACTTGATCTGCTAAACGGTTATAGATAGGACATCGCGGTTTTCACCAGGGGATCTAGCACCTTATTTTACATAAAATAAGTCCTATAAGTCTACTCTTAAGAGTTCATGAAGGTACAAACGAATAAAATTTTTATATATCACATTTTTAAATATCTATTATTTTCCATTTTACTCGATCTCCTAAACGGTTAAAGATAGGACATCTCGGTTTTTACCAGTGAATTTAGCACCTCATTTTACATAAAATAAGTCCTATAAGTCTACCCTCAAGAGTTGATCAAGGTACAAACGAGTAAAATGTTTATATACCACATTTTCAAATATCTATTATTCTCCATTTTACTCGATCTCCTAAACGGTTAAAGATTGGACATCGCGGTTTTTACCAGTGGATTAAGCACCTCATTTTACATAAAATATGTCCTATAAGTCTACTCTCAAGGGTTGATAAAAGTACAAACGAATAAAATGTTTATATATCACATTTTCAAATATCGATTATTCTCCATTTTACTCGATCTCCTAAACGGTTAAAGATAGGACATCGCGGTTTTCACCAGTGGATTTAGCACCTCATTTTACATAAAATAAGTCCTATAAGTCTACTCTCAAGAGTTGATATAGGTACAAACGAATAAAATGTTTATATATCACATTATCAAATATCTATTATTCTCCATTTTACTCGATCTCCTTAACGGTTAAAGATAGGACATCGCGGTTTTCACCAGTGGATTTAGCACCTCATTTTACATAAAATAAGTCCTATAAGTCTACTCTTAAGAGTTCATGAAGGTACAAACGAATAAAATTTTTATATATCACATTTTCAAATATCTATTATTTTCCATTTTACTCGATCTCCTAAACGGTTAAAGATAGGACATCGCGGTTATCACCAGTGGATTTAGCACCTCATTTTACATAAAATAAGTCCTATAAGTCTACCCTCAAGAGTTGATCAAGGTACAAACGAGTAAAATGTTTATATACCACATTTTCAAATATCTATTATTCTCCATTTTACTCGATCTCCTAAACGATTAAAGATTGGACATCGCGGTTTTTACCAGTGGATTTAGCACCTCATTTTACGTAAAATAATTCCTATAAGCCTACTCTCAAGAGTTGATAAAGGTACAAACGAATAAAATTTTTATATATCACATTTTCAAATATCGATTAATCTCCATTTTACTCGATCTCCATAACGGTTAAAGATAGGACATCGCGGTTTTCACCAGTGGATTTACCACCTCATTTTACATAAAATAAGTCCTATAAGTCTACTCTTAAGAGTTCATGAAGGTACAAACGAATAAAATTTTTATATATCACATTTTCAAATATCTATTATTTTCCATTTTACTCGATCTCCTAAACGGTTAAAGATAGGACATCGCGGTTATCACCAGTGGATTTAGCACCTCATTTTACATAAAACAGGTCCTATAAGTCTACTCTCAAGAGTTGAGAAAGGTACAAACGAATAAAATGTTTATATATCACATTTTCTCTCCATTTTACTCGATCTCCTAAACGGTTAAAGATAGGACATCGCGGTTTTTACCAGTGGATTTAGCACCTCATTTTACATAAAACAGGTCCTATAAGTCTACTCTCAAGAGTTGAGAAAGGTACAAACGAATAAAATGTTTATATATCACAATTTCAAATATCTATTATTTTCAATTTTACTTGATCTGCTAAACGGTTATAGATAGGACATCGCGGTTTTCACCAGGGGATCTAGCACCTTATTTTACATAAAATAAGTCCTATAAGTCTACTCTTAAGAGTTGATAAAGGAAAAACGAATAAAATGTTTATATATCACATTTTAAAATATCTATTATTCTCCATTTCACTCGATCTCCTAAACGGTTAAAGATAGGACATCGCGGTTTTCACCAGTGGATTTAGCACCTCATTTTACATAAAACAGGTCCTATAAGTCTACTCTCAAGAGTTGATAAAGGTACAAACGAATAAAATGTTTATATATCACATTTTCAAATATCTATTATTTTCTATTTTACTCGATCTCCTAAACGGTTATAGATAGAACATCGCGGTTTTCACCAGTGGATTTAGCACATTATTTTACATAAAATAAGTCCTATAGGTCTACTCTTAAGAGTTGATAAAGGTACAAACGAATAAAATGTTTTTATATCACAGTTTAAAATATCTATTATTCTCCATTTTACTCGATCTCCTAAACGGTTATAGATAGAACATCGCGGTTTTCACCAGGGGATCTAGCACCTTATTTTACATAAAATAAGTCCTATAAGTCTACTCTTAAGAGTTGATAAAGGAAAAACGAATAAAATGTTTATATATCACATTTTCAAATATCTATTAATTTCCATTTTACTCGATCTCCTAAACGGTAAAAGATAGGACATCGCGGTTTTCACCAGTGGATTTAGCACCTCATTTTACATAAAATAAGTCCTATAAGTCTACTCTTAAGAGTTCATGAAGGTACAAACGAATAAAATTTTTATATATCACATTTTCAAATATCTATTATTTTCCATTTTACTCGATCTCCTAAACGGTTAAAGATAGGACATCTCGGTTTTTACCAGTGAATTTAGCACCTCATTTTACATAAAATAAGTCCTATAAGTCTACCCTCAAGAGTTGATCAAGGTACAAACGAGTAAAATGTTTATATACCACATTTTCAAATACCTATTATTCTCCATTTTACTCGATCTCCTAAACGGTTAAAGATTGGACATCGCGGTTTTTACCAGTGGATTAAGCACCTCATTTTACATAAAATATGTCCTATAAGTCTACTCTCAAGGGTTGATAAAGGTACAAACGAATAAAATGTTTATATATCACATTTTC
This sequence comes from Silvanus unidentatus, assembly GCA_963930825.1. Taxonomy (NCBI): domain Eukaryota; kingdom Metazoa; phylum Arthropoda; class Insecta; order Coleoptera; family Silvanidae; genus Silvanus; species Silvanus unidentatus. The sequence goes on along the minus strand of CAWVOD010000034.1, from coordinate 157,219 downwards.
AAATATCGATTATTCTCCATTTTACTCGATCTCCTAAACGGTTAAAGATAGGACATCGCGGTTTTCACCAGTGGATTTAGCACCTCATTTTACATAAAATAAGTCCTATAAGTCTACTCTCAAGAGTTGATATAGGTACAAACGAATAAAATGTTTATATATCAAATTATCAAATATCTATTATTCTCCATTTTACTCGATCTCCTTAACGGTTAAAGATAGGACATCGCGGTTTTCACCAGTGGATTTAGCACCTCATTTTACATAAAATAAGTTCTATAAGTCTACTCTTAAGAGTTCATGAAGGTACAAACGAATAAAATTTTTATATATCACATTTTCAAATATCTATTATTTTCCATTTTACTCGATCTCCTAAACGGTTAAAGATAGGACATCGCGGTTATCACCAGTGGATTTAGCACCTCATTTTACATAAAATAAGTCCTATAAGTCTACCCTCAAGAGTTGATCAAGGTACAAACGAGTAAAATGTTTATATACCACATTTTCAAATATCTATTATTCTCCATTTTACTCGATCTCCTAAACGATTAAAGATTGGACATCGCGGTTTTTACCAGTGGATTTAGCACCTCATTTTACATAAAATAATTCCTATAAGCCTACTCTCAAGAGTTGATAAAGGTACAAACGAATAAAATGTTTATATATCACATTTTCAAATATCGATTAATCTCCATTTTACTCGATCTCCATAACGGTTAAAGATAGGACATCGCGGTTTTCACCAGTGGATTTACCACCTCATTTTACATAAAATAAGTCCTATAAGTCTACTCTTAAGAGTTCATGAAGGTACAAACGAATAAAATTTTTATATATCACATTTTCAAATATCTATTATTTTCCATTTTACTCGATCTCCTAAACGGTTAAAGATAGGACATCGCGGTTATCACCAGTGGATTTAGCACCTCATTTTACATAAAACAGGTCCTATAAGTCTACTCTCAAGAGTTGAGAAAGGTACAAACGAATAAAATGTTTATATATCACATTTTCTCTCCATTTTACTCGATCTCCTAAACGGTTAAAGATAGGACATCGCGGTTTTCACCAGTGGATTTAGCACCTCATTTTACATAAAACAGGTCCTATAAGTCTACTCTCAAGAGTTGAGAAAGGTACAAACGAATAAAATGTTTATATATCACAATTTCAAATATCTATTATTTTCAATTTTACTTGATCTGCTAAACGGTTATAGATAGGACATCGCGGTTTTCACCAGGGGATCTAGCACCTTATTTTACATAAAATAAGTCCTATAAGTCTACTCTTAAGAGTTGATAAAGGAAAAACGAATAAAATGTTTATATATCACATTTTAAAATATCTATTATTCTCCATTTCACTCGATCTCCTAAACGGTTAAAGATAGGACATCGCGGTTTTCACCAGTGGATTTAGCACCTCATTTTACATAAAACAGGTCCTATAAGTCTACTCTCAAGAGTTGATAAAGGTACAAACGAATAAAATGTTTATATATCACATTTTCAAATATCTATTATTTTCTATTTTACTCGATCTCCTAAACGGTTATAGATAGAACATCGCGGTTTTCACCAGTGGATTTAGCACATTATTTTACATAAAATAAGTCCTATAAGTCTACTCTTAAGAGTTGATAAAGGTACAAACGAATAAAATGTTTTTATATCACAGTTTAAAATATCTATTATTCTCCATTTTACTCGATCTCCTAAACGGTAAAAGATAGGACATCGCGGTTTTCACCAGTGGATTAAGCACCTCATTTTACATAAAATATGTCCTATAAGTCTACTCTCAAGGGTTGATAAAGGTACAAACGAATACAATGTTTATATATCACATTTTCAAATATCGATTATTCTCCATTTTACTCGATCTCCTAAACGGTTAAAGATAGGACATCGCGGTTTTCACCAGTGGATTTAGCACCTCATTTTACATAAAATATGTCCTATAAGTCTACTCTCAAGGGTTGATAAAGGTACAAACGAATAAAATGTTTATATATCACAATTTCAAATATCGATTATTCTCCATTTTAGTCGATCTCCTAAACGGTTAAAGATAGGACATCGCGGTTTTCACCAGTGGATTTAGCACCTCATTTTACATAAAATATGTCCTATAAGTCTACTCTCAAGGGTTGATAAAGGTAAAAACGAATAAAATGTTTATATATCACATTTTCAAATATCTATTATTCTCCATTTTACTCGATCTCCTAAACGGTTAAAGATATCACATCGCGGTTTTCACCAGTGGATTTGGCACCTCATTTTACATAAAATAGGTCCTATAAGTCTACTCTCAAATGTTGATAAAAGTAAAAACGAATAAAATGTTTATATATCACATTTTTAAATATCTATTATTCTCCATTTTACTCGATCTCCTAAACGGTTAAAGATAGGACATCGCGGTTTTCACCAGTGGATTTAGCACCTCATTTTACATAAAATATGTCCTATAAGTCTACTCTCAAGGGTTGATAAAGGTACAAACTAATAAAATGTTTATATATCACATTTTCAAATATCGATTATTCTCCATTTTACTCGATCTCCTAAACGGTTAAAGATAGGACATCGCGGTTTTCACCAGTGGATTTAGCACCTCATTTTACATAAAATATGTCCTATAATTCTACTCTCAAGGGTTGATAAAGGTACAAACGAATAAAATGTTTATATATCACATTTTCAAATATCTATTATTTTCCATTTTACTCGATCTCCTAGACGGTTAAAGATAGGACATCGCGGTTGTCACCAGTGGATTTAGCACCTCATTTTACATAAAATAAGTCCTATAAGTCTACTCTCAAAAGTTGATAAAGGTACAAACGAATAAAATGTTTATATATCACATTTTCAAATATTTATTAATATCCATTTTACTCGATCTCCATAACGGTTAAAGATAGGACATCGCGGTTTTCACCAGTGGATTTAGCACCTCATTTTACATAAAATATGTCCTATAAGTCTACTCTCAAGAGTTGATAAAAGTAAAAACGAATAAAATGTTTATATATCACATTTTCAAATATCTATTATTTTCCATTTTACTCGATACCCTAAACGGTAAAAGATAGGACATCGCGGTTTTCACCAGTAAATTTAGCACCTCATTTTACATAAAATAAGTCCTATAAGTCTACTCTCAAGAGTTGATATAGGTACAAACGAATAAAATGTTTATATATCACATTATCAAATATCTATTATTCTCCATTTTACTCGATCTCCATAACGGTTAAAGATAGGACATCGCGGTTTTCACCAGTGGATTTAGCACCTCATTTTACATAAAATAAGTCCTATAAGTCTACTCTTAAGAGTTCATGAAGGTACAAACGAATAAAATTTTTATATATCACATTTTCAAATATCTATTATTTTCCATTTTACTCGATCTCCTAAACGGTTAAAGATAGGACATCGCGGTTTTTTCCAGAGGATTTAGTACCTCATTTTACATAAAATAAGTCCTATAAGTCTACTCTCAAGAGTTGATAAAGGTACAATCGAATAAAATGTTTATATATCACATTTTCAAATATCTATTATTCTCCATTTTACTCCATCTCCTAAACGGTTAAAGATAGGACATCGCGGTTTTTACCAGTGGATTTAGCACCTCATTTTACATAAAATAAGTCCTATAAGTCTAAACTCAAGAGTTGATCAAGGTACAAACGAATAAAATGTTTATATATCACATTTTCAAATATCTATTATTCTCCATTTTACTCGATCTCCTAAACGGTTAAAGATAGGACATCGCGGTTATCACCAGTGGATTTAGCACCTAATTTTACATAAAATATGTCCTATAAGTCTACTCTCAAGGGTTGATAAAGGTACAATCGAATAAAATGTTTATATATCACATTTTCAAATATCCATTATTCTCCATTTTACTCGATCTCCTAAACGGTTTAAGATAGGACATCGCGGTTTTCACCAGTGGATTAAGCACCTCATTTTACATAAAATAAGTCCTATAAGTCTACCCTAAAGAGTTGATCAAGGTACAAACGAGTAAAATGTTTATATACCACATTTTCAAATATCTATTATTCTCCATTTTACTCGATCTCCTAAACGGTTAAAGATTGGTCATCGCGGTTTTTACCAGTGGATTTAGCACCTCATTTTACATAAAATAATTCCTATAAGTCTACTCTCAAGAGTTGATAAAGGTACAAACGAATAAAATGTTTATATATCACATTTTCAAATATCGATTATTCTCCATATTACTCGATCTCCATAACGGTTAAAGATTGGTCATCGCGGTTTTTACCAGTGGATTTAGCACCTCATTTTACATAAAATAATTCCTATAAGTCTACTCTCAAGAGTTGATAAAGGTACAAACGAATAAAATGTTTATATATCACATTTTCAAATATCGATTATTCTCCATATTACTCGATCTCCATAACGGTTAAAGATAGGACATCGCGGTTTTCACCAGTGGATTAAGCACCTCATTTTACATAAAATAAGTCCTATAAGTCTACTCTCAAGAGTTGATAAAGGTACAAACGAATAAAATGTTTATATATAACATTATCAAATATCTATTATTCTTCATTTTACTCGATCTCCTAAACGGTTAAAGATAGGAAATCGCGGTTTTCACTAGTGGATTTAGAACCTCATTTTACATAAAATAGGTCCTATAAGTCTACTCTCAAGAGTTGATAAAGGCAAAAACGAATAAAATGTTTATATATCACATTTTCAAAAATCTATTATTCTCCATTTTACTCGATCTCCTAAACGGTTAAAGATATCACATCGCGATTTTCACCAGTGGATTTAGCACCTCATTTTACATAAAATAAGTCCTATAAGTCTACTCTCAAGAGTTGATAAGGGTACAAACGAATAAAATGTTTATATACCACATTATCAAATATCTATTATTCTCCATTTTACTCGATCTCCTAAACGGTTAAAGATAGGACATCGCGGTTATCACCAGTGGATTTAGCACCTCATTTTACATAAAATAAGTCTTATAAGTCTACTCTCAAGAGTTGATAAAGGTACAAACGAATAAAATGTTTATATTTCACATTTTCAAATATCTATTTTTCTCCATTTTACTCTCTCCTTCGGTTACAGATAGGACATCGCGGTTATCACCAGTGGATTTAGCACCTCATTTTACATAAAATAACTCCTATAAGTCTACTCTCAAGAGTTGATAAAGGTACAAACGAATAAAAAGTTTATATATCACATTTTCAAATATCTGTTATTATCAAATTTACTCGATCTCTTAAACGGTTAAAGATAGGACATCGCGGTTTTTACCAGTGGATTTAGCACCTTATTTTACATAAAATAAGTCCTATAAGTCTACCCCCAAGAGTTGATCATGGTACAAACGAATGAAATGTTTATATATCACATTTTCAAATATCTATTATTCTCCATTTTACTCGATCTCCTAAACGATTAAAGATAGGACATCGCGATTATCCCCAGTGAATTTAGCACCTCATTTTACATAAAATAATTCCTATAAGTCTACTCTCAAGAGTTGATAAAGGTACAAACGAATAAAATGTTTATATATCACATTTTCAAATATCGATTATTCTCCATTTTACCCGATCTCCATAACGGTTAAAGATAGGACATCGCGGTTTTCACCAGTGGATTTAGCACCTCATTTTACATAAAATATGTCCTATAAGTCTACTCTCAAGAGTTGATAAAAGTAAAAACGAATAAAATGTTTATATATCACATTTTTAAATATCTATTATTTTCCATTTTACTCGATATCCTAAACGGTAAAAGATAGGACATCGCGGTTTTCACCAGTGGATTTAGCACCTCATTTTACATAAAATAAGTCCTATAAGTCTACTCTCAAGAGTTGATCAAGGTACAAACGAGTAAAATGTTTATATACCACATTTTCAAATATCTATTATTCTTCATTTTACTCGATCTCCTAAACGGTTAAAGATAGAAAATCGCGGTTTTCACCAGTGGATTAAGCACCTCATTTTACATAAAATAAGTCCTATAAGTCTACCCTCAAGAGTTGATCAAGGTACAAACGAGTAAAATGTTTATATACCACATTTTCAAATATCTATTATTCTCCATTTTACTCGATCTCCTAAACGGTTAAAGATTGGTCATCGCGGTTTTTACCAGTGGATTTAGCACCTCATTTTACATAAAATAATTCCTATAAGTCTACTCTCAAGAGTTGATAAAGGTACAAACGAATAAAATGTTTATATATCACATTTTCAAATATCGATTATTCTCCATATTACTCGATCTCCATAACGGTTAAAGATAGGACATCGCGGTTTTCACCAGTGGATTTAGCACCTCATTTTACATAAAATAAGTCCTATAAGTCTACTCTCAAGAGTTGATAAAGGTACAAACGAATAAAATGTTTATATATAACATTATCAAATATCTATTATTCTTCATTTTACTCGATCTCCTAAACGGTTAAAGATAGGAAATCGCGGTTTTCACTAGTGGATTTAGAACCTCATTTTACATAAAATAGGTCCTATAAGTCTACTCTCAAGAGTTGATAAAGGCAAAAACGAATAAAATGTTTATATATCACATTTTCAAAAATCTATTATTCTCCATTTTACTCGATCTCCTAAACGGTTAAAGATATCACATCGCGATTTTCACCAGTGGATTTAGCACCTCATTTTACATAAAATAGGTCCTATAAGTCTACTCTCAAGAGTTGATAAAAGTAAAAACGAATAAAATGTTTATATATCACATTTTCAAATATCTATTAATTTCCATTTTACTCGATCTCCTAAACGGTAAAAGATAGGACATCGCGGTTTTCACCAGTGGATTTAGCACCTCATTTTACATAAAATAAGTCCTATAAGTCTACTCTTAAGAGTTCATGAAGGTACAAACGAATAAAATTTTTATATATCACATTTTCAAATATCTATTATTTTCCATTTTACTCGATCTCCTAAACGGTTAAAGATAGGACATCTCGGTTTTTACCAGTGAATTTAGCACCTCATTTTACATAAAATAAGTCCTATAAGTCTACCCTCAAGAGTTGATCAAGGTACAAACGAGTAAAATGTTTATATACCACATTTTCAAATATCTATTTTTCTCCATTTTACTCGATCTCCTAAACGGTTAAAGATTGGACATCGCGGTTTTTACCAGTGGATTTAGCACCTCATTTTACATAAAATAATTCCTATAAGTCTACTCTCAAGAGTTGATAAAGGTACAAACGAATAAAATGTTTATATATAACATTATCAAATATCTATTATTCTTCATTTTACTCGATCTCCTAAACGGTTAAAGATAGAAAATCGCGGTTTTCACCAGTGGATTAAGCACCTCATTTTACATAAAATAAGTCCTATAAGTCTACCCTCAAGAGTTGATCAAGGTACAAACGAGTAAAATGTTTATATACCACATTTTCAAATATCTATTATTCTCCATTTTACTCGATCTCCTAAACGGTTAAAGATTGGTCATCGCGGTTTTTACCAGTGGATTTAGCACCTCATTTTACATAAAATAATTCCTATAAGTCTACTCTCAAGAGTTGATAAAGGTACAAACGAATAAAATGTTTATATATCACATTTTCAAATATCGATTATTCTCCATATTACTCGATCTCCATAACGGTTAAAGATAGGACATCGCGGTTTTCACCAGTGGATTTAGCACCTCATTTTACATAAAATAAGTCCTATAAGTCTACTCTCAAGAGTTGATAAAGGTACAAACGAATAAAATGTTTATATATAACATTATCAAATATCTATTATTCTTCATTTTACTCGATCTCCTAAACGGTTAAAGATAGGAAATCGCGGTTTTCACTAGTGGATTTAGAACCTCATTTTACATAAAATAGGTCCTATAAGTCTACTCTCAAGAGTTGATAAAGGCAAAAACGAATAAAATGTTTATATATCACATTTTCAAAAATCTATTATTCTCCATTTTACTCGATCTCCTAAACGGTTAAAGATATCACATCGCGATTTTCACCAGTGGATTTAGCACCTCATTTTACATAAAATAAGTCCTATAAGTCTACTCTCAAGAGTTGATAAGGGTACAAACGAATAAAATGTTTATATACCACATTATCAAATATCTATTATTCTCCATTTTACTCGATCTCCTATACGGTTAAAGATAGGACATCGCGGTTTTCACCAGTGGATTTAGCACCTCATTTTACTTAAAATAAGTCTTATAAGTCTACTCTCAAGAGTTGATGAAGGTACAAACGAATAAAATGTTTATACATCACATTATCAAATATCCATTATTCTCCATTTTACTCGATCTCCTAAACGGTTAAAGATAGGACATCGCGGTTTTCACCAGTGGATTTAGCACCTCATTTTACATAAAATAACTCCTATAAGTCTACTCTCAAGAGTTGGTAAAGGTACAAACGAATAAAAAGTTTATATATCACATTTTCAAATATCTGTTATTATCAAATTTACTCGATCTCTTAAACGGTTAAAGATAGGACATCGCGGTTTTTACCAGTGGATTTAGCACCTTATTTTACATAAAATAAGTCCTATAAGTCTACCCCCAAGAGTTGATCATGGTACAAACGAATGAAATGTTTATATATCACATTTTCAAATATCTATTATTCTCTATTTTACTCGATGTCCTAAACGGTTAAAGATAGGACATCGCGATTATCCCCAGTGGATTTAGCACCTCATTTTACATAAAATAAGTCCTATAAGTCTACTCTCAAGAGTTGATAAGGGTACAAACGAATAAAATGTTTATATATCACATTTTCAAATATCTATTATTCTCCATTTTACTCGATCTCCTAAACGGTTAAAGATAGGACATCGCGATTATCCCCAGTGGATTTAGCACCTCATTTTACATAAAATAGGTCCTATAAGTCTACTCTCAAGAGTTGATAAAGGTAAAAACGAATAAAATGTTTATATATCACATTTTCAAATATCTATTATTCTCCATTTTACTCGATCTCCTAAACGGTTAAAGATATCACATCGCGGTTTTCTCCAGTGGATTTAGCACCTCATTTTACATAAAATAATTCCTATAAGTCTACTCTCAAGAGTTGATAAAGGTACAAACGAATAAAATGTTTATATATCACATTTTCAAATATCTATTATTTTCTACTTTACTCGATCTCCTAAACGGTTATAGATAGGACATCGCGGTTTTCACCAGTGGATTTAGCACATTATTTTACATAAAGTAAGTCCTATAAGTCTACTCTTAAGAGTTGATAAAGGTACAAACGAATAAAATGTTTTTATATCACAGTTTAAAATATCTATTATTCTCCATTTTACTCGATCTCCTAAACGGTAAAAGATAGGACATCGCGGTTTTCACCAGTGGATTAAGCACCTCATTTTACATAAAATAAGTCCTATAAATCTACTCTTAAGAGTTGATAAAGGTACAAACGAATAAAATGTTTTTATATCACAGTTTAAAATATCTATTATTCTCCATTTTACTCGATCTCCTAAACGGTAAAAGATAGGACATCGCGGTTTTCACCAGTGGATTAAGCACCTCATTTTACATAAAATATGTCCTATAAGTCTACTCTCAAGGGTTGATAAAGGTACAAACGAATAAAATGTTTATATATCACATTTTCAAATATCGATTATTCTCCATTTTACTCGATCTCCTAAACGGTTACAGATAGGACATCGCGGTTTTCACCAGTGGATTTAGCACCTCATTTTACATAAAATATGTCCTATAAGTCTACTCTCAAGGGTTGATAAAGGTACAAACGAATAAAATGTTTATATATCACATTTTCAAATATCGATTATTCTCCATTTTAGTCGATCTCCTAAACGGTTAAAGATAGGACATCGCGGTTTTCACCAGTGGATTTAGCACCTCATTTTACATAAAATAAGTCTTATAAGTCTACTCTCAAGAGTTGATAAAGGTACAAACGAATAAAATGTTTATATATCACATTTTCAAATATCGATTATTCTCCATTTTAGTCGATCTCCTAAACGGTTAAAGATAGGACATCGCGGTTTTCACCAGTGGATTTAGCACCTCATTTTACATAAAATATGTCCTATAAGTCTACTCTCAAGGGTTGATAAAGGTACAAACGAATAAAATGTTTATATATCACATTTTCAAATATCTATTATTCTCCATTTTACTCGATCTCCTAAACGGTTAAAGATATCACATCGCGGTTTTCACCAGTGGATTTGGCACCTCATTTTACATAAAATAGGTCCTATAAGTCTACTCTCAAATGTTGATAAAAGTAAAAACGAATAAAATGTTTATATATCACATTTTCAAATATCTATTATTCTCCATTTTACTCGATCTCCTAAACGGTTAAAGATAGGACATCGCGGTTTTCACCAGTGGATTTAGCACCTCATTTTACATAAAATATGTCCTATAAGTCTACTCTCAAGGGTTGATAAAGGTACAAACGAATAAAATGTTTATATATCACATTTTCAAATATCCATTATTCTCCATTTTACTCGATCTCCTAAACGATTAAAGATAGGACATCGCCGTTTTCACCAGTGGATTAAGCACCTCATTTTACATAAAATAAGTCCTATAAGTCTACTCTCAAGAGTTGATAAAGGTACAAACGAATAAAATGTTTATATATCACATTATCAAATATCTATTATTCTTCATTTCACTCGATCTCCTAAACGGTTAAAGATAGGAAATCGCGGTTTTCACCAGTGGATTTAGAACCTCATTTTACATAAAATAGGTCCTATAAGTCTACTCTCAAGAGTTGATAAAGGTAAAAACGAATAAAATGTTTATATATCACATTTTCAAATATCTATTATTCTCCATTTTACTCGATCTCCTAAACGGTTAAAGATATCACATCGCGGTTTTCACCAGTGGATTTAGCACCTTATTTTACATAAAATAGGTCCTATAAGTCTACTCTCAAGAGTTGATAAAAGTAAAAACGAATAAAATGTTTATATATAACATTTTCAAATATCTATTATTCTCCATTTTACTCGATCTCCTAAACGGTTAAAGATATCACATCGTGGTTTTCACCAGTGGATTTAGCACCTCATTTTACATAAAATAAGTCTTATAAGTCTACTCTCAAGAGTTGATAAAGGTACAAACGAATAAAATGTTTATATTTCACATTTTCAAATATCTATTTTTCTCCATTTTACTCGATCTCCTATACGGTTAAAGATAGGACATCGCGGTTTTCACCAGTGGATTTAGCACCTCATTTTACTTAAAATAAGTCTTATAAGTCTACTCTCAAGAGTTGATGAAGGTACAAACGAATAAAATGTTTATACATCACATTATCAAATATCCATTATTCTCCATTTTACTCGATCTCCTAAACGGTTAAAGATAGGACATCGCGGTTTTCACCAGTGGATTTAGCACCTCATTTTACATAAAATAACTCCTATAAGTCTACTCTCAAGAGTTGGTAAAGGTTCAAACGAATAAAAAGTTTATATATCACATTTTCAAATATCTGTTATTATCAAATTTACTCGATCTCTTAAACGGTTAAAGATAGGACATCGCGGTTTTTACCAGTGGATTTAGCACCTTATTTTACATAAAATAAGTCCTATAAGTCTACCCCCAAGAGTTGATCATGGTACAAACGAATGAAATGTTTATATATCACATTTTCAAATATCTATTATTCTCTATTTTACTCGATGTCCTAAACGGTTAAAGATAGGACATCGCGATTATCCCCAGTGGATTTAGCACCTCATTTTACATAAAATAAGTCCTATAAGTCTACTCTCAAGAGTTGATAAGGGTACAAACGAATAAAATGTTTATATATCACATTTTCAAATATCTATTATTCTCCATTTTACTCGATCTCCTAAACGGTTAAAGATAGGACATCGCGATTATCCCCAGTGGATTTAGCACCTCATTTTACATAAAATAGGTCCTATAAGTCTACTCTCAAGAGTTGATAAAGGTAAAAACGAATAAAATGTTTATATATCACATTTTCAAATATCTATTATTCTCCATTTTACTCGATCTCCTAAACGGTTAAAGATATCACATCGCGGTTTTCTCCAGTGGATTTAGCACCTCATTTTACATAAAATAAGTCCTATAAGTCTACTCTCAAGAGTTGATAAGGGTACAAACGAATAACATGTTTATATACCACATTATCAAATATCTATTATTCTCCATTTTACTCGATCTCCTAAACGGTTAAAGATAGGACATCGCGGTTTTCACCAGTGGATTTAGCACCTCATTTTACATAAAATAAGTCTTATAAGTCTACTCTCAAGAGTTGATAAAGGTACAAACGAATAAAATGTTTATATATCACAATTTCAAATATCTATTATTTTCAATTTTACTCGATCTGCTAAACGGTTATAGATAGGACATCGCGGTTTTCACCAGGGGTCTAGCACCTTATTTTACATAAAATAAGTCCTATAAGTCTACTCTTAAGAGTTAATAAAGGAAAAAACGAATAAAATGTTTATATATCACATTTTAAAATATCTATTATTCTCCATTTCACTCGATCTCCTAAACGGTTAAAGATAGGACATCGCGGTTTTCACCAGTGGATTTAGCACCTCATTTTACATAAAATAACTCCTATAAGTCTACTCTCAAGAGTTGATAAAGGTACAAACGAATAAAAAGTTTATATATCACATTTTCAAATATCTATTATTTTCTATTTTACTCGATCTCCTAAACGGTTATAGATAGGACATCGCGGTTTTCACCAGTGGATTTAGCACATTATTTTACATAAAGTAAGTCCTATAAGTCTACTCTTAAGAGTTGATAAAGGTACAAACGAATAAAATGTTTTTATATCACAGTTTAAAATATCTATTATTCTCCATTTTACTCGATCTCCTAAACGGTAAAAGATAGGACATCGCGGTTTTCACCAGTGGATTAAGCACCTCATTTTACATAAAATAAGTCCTATAAATCTACTCTTAAGAGTTGATAAAGGTACAAACGAATAAAATGTTTTTATATCACAGTTTAAAATATCTATTATTCTCCATTTTACTCGATCTCCTAAACGGTAAAAGATAGGACATCGCGGTTTTCACCAGTGGATTAAGCACCTCATTTTACATAAAATATGTCCTATAAGTCTACTCTCAAGGGTTGATAAAGGTACAAACGAATAAAATGTTTATATATCACATTTTCAAATATCGATTATTCTCCATTTTACTCGATCTCCTAAACGGTTACAGATAGGACATCGCGGTTTTCACCAGTGGATTTAGCACCTCATTTTACATAAAATATGTCCTATAAGTCTACTCTCAAGGGTTGATAAAGGTACAAACGAATAAAATGTTTATATATCACATTTTCAAATATCGATTATTCTCCATTTTAGTCGATCTCCTAAACGATTAAAGATAGGACATCGCGGTTTTCACCAGTGGATTTAGCACCTCATTTTACATAAAATAAGTCTTATAAGTCTACTCTCAAGAGTTGATAAAGGTACAAACGAATAAAATGTTTATATATCACATTTTCAAATATCGATTATTCTCCATTTTAGTCGATCTCCTAAACGGTTAAAGATAGGACATCGCGGTTTTCACCAGTGGATTTAGCACCTCATTTTACATAAAATATGTCCTATAAGTCTACTGTCAAGGGTTGATAAAGGTACAAACGAATAAAATGTTTATATATCACATTTTCAAATATCTATTATTCTCCATTTTACTCGATCTCCTAAACGGTTAAAGATATCACATCGCGGTTTTCACCAGTGGATTTGGCACCTCATTTTACATAAAATAGGTCCTATAAGTCTACTCTCAAATGTTGATAAAAGTAAAAACGAATAAAATGTTTATATATCACATTTTCAAATATCTATTATTCTCCATTTTACTCGATCTCCTAAACGGTTAAAGATAGGACATCGCGGTTTTCACCAGTGGATTTAGCACCTCATTTTACATAAAATATGTCCTATAAGTCTACTCTCAAGGGTTGATAAAGGTACAAACGAATAAAATGTTTATATATCACATTTTCAAATATCCATTATTCTCCATTTTACTCGATCTCCTAAACGATTAAAGATAGGACATCGCCGTTTTCACCAGTGGATTAAGCACCTCATTTTACATAAAATAAGTCCTATAAGTCTACTCTCAAGAGTTGATAAAGGTACAAACGAATAAAATGTTTATATATCACATTATCAAATATCTATTATTCTTCATTTTACTCGATCTCCTAAACGGTTAAAGATAGGAAATCGCGGTTTTCACCAGTGGATTTAGAACCTCATTTTACATAAAATAGGTCCTATAAGTCTACTCTCAAGAGTTGATAAAAGTAAAAACGAATAAAATGTTTATATATAACATTTTCAAATATCTATTATTCTCCATTTTACTCGATATCCTAAACGGTTAAAGATATCACATCGCGGTTTTCACCAGTGGATTTGGCACCTCATTTTACATAAAATAGGTCCTATAAGTCTACTCTCAAATGTTGATAAAAGTAAAAACGAATAAAATGTTTATATATCACATTTTCAAATATCTATTATTCTCCATTTTACTCGATCTCCTAAACGGTTAAAGATATCACATCGCGGTTTTCACCAGTGGATTTAGCACCTTATTTTACATAAAATAGGTCCTATAAGTCTACTCTCAAGAGTTGATAAAAGTAAAAACGAATAAAATGTTTATATATAACATTTTCAAATATCTATTATTCTCCATTTTACTCGATCTCCTAAACGGTTAAAGATATCACATCGTGGTTTTCACCAGTGGATTTAGCACCTCATTTTACAAAAAATAAGTCTTATAAGTCTACTCTCAAGAGTTGATAAAGGTACAAACGAATAAAATGTTTATATTTCACATTTTCAAATATCTATTTTTCTCCATTTTACTCGATCTCCTATACGGTTAAAGATAGGACATCGCGGTTTTCACCAGTGGATTTAGCACCTCATTTTACATAAAATAAGTCCTATAAGTCTACTCTCAAGAGTTGATAAGGGTACAAACGAATAAAATGTTTATATATCACATTTTCAAATATCTATTATTCTCCATTTTACTCGATCTCCTAAACGGTTAAAGATAGGACATCGCGATTATCCCCAGTGGATTTAGCACCTCATTTTACATAAAATAGGTCCTATAAGTCTACTCTCAAGAGTTGATAAAGGTAAAAACGAATAAAATGTTTATATATCACATTTTCAAATATCTATTATTCTCCATTTTACTCGATCTCCTAAACGGTTAAAGATATCACATCGCGGTTTTCTCCAGTGGATTTAGCACCTCATTTTACATAAAATAAGTCCTATAAGTCTACTCTCAAGAGTTGATAAGGGTACAAACGAATAAAATGTTTATATACCACATTATCAAATATCTATTATTCTCCATTTTACTCGATCTCCTAAACGGTTAAAGATAGGACATCGCGGTTTTCACCAGTGGATTTAGCACCTCATTTTACATAAAATAAGTCTTATAAGTCTACTCTCAAGAGTTGATAAAGGTACAAACGAATAAAATGTTTATATATCACAATTTCAAATATCTATTATTTTCAATTTTACTCGATCTGCTAAACGGTTATAGATAGGACATCGCGGTTTTCACCAGGGGACTAGCACCTTATTTTACATAAAATAAGTCCTATAAGTCTACTCTTAAGAGTTGATAAAGGAAAAAACGAATAAAATGTTTATATATCACATTTTAAAATATCTATTATTCTCCATTTCACTCGATCTCCTAAACGGTTAAAGATAGGACATCGCGGTTTTCACCAGTGGATTTAGCACCTCATTTTACATAAAATAACTCCTATAAGTCTACTCTCAAGAGTTGATAAAGGTACAAACGAATAAAAAGTTTATATATCACATTTTCAAATATCTGTTATTATCAAATTTACTCGATCTCTTAAACGGTTAAAGATAGGACATCGCGGTTTTTACCAGTGGATTTAGCACCTTATTTTACATAAAATAAGTCCTATAAGTCTACCCCCAAGTGTTGATCATGGTACAAACGAATGAAATGTTTATATATCACATTTTCAAATATCTATTATTCTCCATTTTACTCGATCTCCTAAACGGTTAAAGATAGGACATCGCGATTATCACCAGTGGATTTAGCACCTCATTTTACATAAGATAAGTCCTATAAGTCTACTCTCAAGAGTTGATAAAGGTACAAATGAATAAAATGTTTATTTATCACATTTTCAAATATCTATTATTTTCCATTTTACTCGATCTCCTAAACGGTTAAAGATTGGACATCGCGGTTTTCACCAGTGGATTTAGAACCTCATTTTACATAAAATAGGTCCTATAAGTCTACTCTCAAGAGTTGATAAAGGTACAAACGAATAAAATGTTTATATTTCACATTTTCAAATATCCATTATTCTCCATTTTACTCGATCTCCTAAACGGTTAAAGATAGGACATCGCGGTTTTCACCAGTGGATTTTCAAATATCTATTATTCTCTATTTTACTCGATCTCCTAAACGGTTAAAGATATCACATCGCGGTTTTCACCAGTGGATTTAGCACCTCATTTTACATAAAATAAGTCCTATAAGTCTACTCACAAGAGTTGATAAAGGTACAAACGAACAAAATGTTTATATATCACATTTTCTAATATCTATTATTCTACATTTTACTCGATCTCCTAAACGGTTAAAGATAGGACATCGCGGTTATCACCAGTGGATTTAGCACCTCATTTTACATAAAATAAGTCTTATAAGTCTACTCTCAAGAGTTGATAAAGGTACAAACGAATAAAATGTTTATATTTCACATTTTCAAATATCCATTATTCTCCATTTTACTCGATCTCCTAAACGGTTAAAGATAGGACATCGCGGTTTTCACCAGTGGATTTTCAAATATCTATTATTCTCTATTTTACTCGATCTCCTAAACGGTTAAAGATATCACATCGCGGTTTTCACCAGTGGATTTAGCACCTCATTTTACATAAAATAAGTCCTATAAGTCTACTCTCAAGAGTTGATAAGGGTACAAACGAATAAAATGTTTATATACCACATTATCAAATATCTATTATTCTCCATTTTACTCGATCTCCTAAACGGTTAAAGATAGGACATCGCGGTTATCACCAGTGGATTTAGCACCTCATTTTACATAAAATAAGTCTTATAAGTCTACTCTCAAGAGTTGATAAAGGTACAAACGAATAAAATGTTTATATTTCACATTTTCAAATATCTATTTTTCTCCATTTTACTCTCTCCTTCGGTTACAGATAGGACATCGCGGTTATCACCAGTGGATTTAGCACCTCATTTTACATAAAATAACTCCTATAAGTCTACTCTCAAGAGTTGATAAAGGTACAAACGAATAAAAAGTTTATATATCACATTTTCAAATATCTGTTATTATCAAATTTACTCGATCTCTTAAACGGTTAAAGATAGGACATCGCGGTTTTTACCAGTGGATTTAGCACCTTATTTTACATAAAATAAGTCCTATAAGTCTACCCCCAAGAGTTGATCATGGTACAAACGAATGAAATGTTAATATATCACATTTTCAAATATCTATTATTCTCCATTTTACTCGATCTCCTAAACGGTTAAAGATAGGACATCGCGATTATCCCCAGTGGATTTAGCACCTCATTTTACATAAAATAAGTCCTATAAGTCTACTCTCAAGAGTTGATAAGGGTACAAACGAATAAAATGTTTATATATCACATTTTCAAATATCTATTATTCTCCATTTTACTCGATCTCCTAAACGGTTAAAGATAGGACAACGCGATTATTCCCAGTGGATTTAGCACCTCATTTTACATAAAATAGGTCCTATAAGTCTACTCTCAAGAGTTGATAAAGGTAAAAACGAATAAAATGTTTATATATCACATTTTCAAATACCTATTATTCTCCATTTTACTCGATCTCCTAAACGGTTAAAGATATCACATCGCGGTTTTCTCCAGTGGATTTAGCACCTCATTTTACATAAAATAAGTCCTATAAGTCTACTCTCAAGAGTTGATAAGGGTACAAACGAATAAAATGTTTATATACCACATTATCAAATATCTATTATTCTCCATTTTACTCGATCTCCTAAACGGTTAAAGATAGGACATCGCGGTTTTCACCAGTGGATTTAGCACCTCATTTTACAAAAAATAAGTCTTATAAGTCTACTCTCAAGAGTTGATAAAGGTACAAACGAATAAAATGTTTATATATCACAATTTCAAATATCTATTATTTTCAATTTTACTCGATCTGCTAAACGGTTAAAGATAGGACATCGCGGTTTTCACCAGTGGATTTAGCACCTCATTTTACATAAAATAACTCCTATAAGTCTACTCTCAAGAGTTGATAAAGGTACAAACGAATAAAAAGTTTATATATCACATTTTCAAATATCTGTTATTATCAAATTTACTCGATCTCTTAAACGGTTAAAGATAGGACATCGCGGTTTTTACCAGTGGATTTAGCACCTTATTTTACATAAAATAAGTCCTATAAGTCTACCCCCAAGTGTTGATCATGGTACAAACGAATGAAATGTTTATAAATCATATTTTCAAATATCTATTATTCTCCATTTTACTCGATCTCCTAAACGGTTAAAGATTGGACATCGCGGTTTTCACCAGTGGATTTAGAACCTCATTTTACATAAAATAGGTCCTATAAGTCTACTCTCAAGAGTTGATAAAGGTACAAATGAATAAAATGTTTATTTATCACATTTTCAAATATCTATTATTTTCCATTTTACTCGATCTCCTAAACGGTTAAAGATTGGACATCGCGGTTTTCACCAGTGGATTTAGAACCTCATTTTACATAAAATAGGTCCTATAAGTCTACTCTCAAGAGTTGATAAAGGTACAAACGAATAAAATGTTTATATTTCACATTTTCAAATATCTATTTTTCTCCATTTTACTCGATCTCCTAAACGGTTAAAGATAGGACATCGCGGTGGTCACCAGTGGATTTAGCACCTCATTTTACTTAAAATAAGTCTTATAAGTCTACTCTCAAGAGTTGATGAAGGTACAAACGAATAAAATGTTTATACATCACATTATCAAATATCCATTATTCTCCATTTTACTCGATCTCCTAAACGGTTAAAGATAGGACATCGCGGTTTTCACCAGTGGATTTTCAAATATCTAATATTCTCTATTTTACTCGATCTCCCAAACGGTTAAAGATATCACATCGCGGTTTTCACCAGTGGATTTAGCACCTCATTTTACATAAAATAAGTCCTATAAGTCTACTCTCAAGAGTTGATAAGGGTACAAACGAATAAAATGTTTATATACCACATTATCAAATATCTATTATTCTCCATTTTACTCGATCTCCTAAACGGTTAAAGATAGGACATCGCGGTTATCACCAGTGGATTTAGCACCTCATTTTACATAAAATAAGTCTTATAAGTCTACTCTCAAGAGTTGATAAAGGTACAAACGAATAAAATGTTTATATTTCACATTTTCAAATATCTATTTTTCTCCATTTTACTCTCTCCTTCGGTTACAGATAGGACATCGCGGTTTTCACCAGTGGATTTTCAAATATCTATTATTTTCTATTTTACTCGATCTCCTAAACGGTTAAAGATATTACATCGCGGTTTTCACCAGTGGATTTAGCACCTCATTTTACATAAAATAGGTCCTATAAGTCTACTCTCAAGAGTTGATAAAGGTAAAAACGAATAAAATGTTTATATATCACATTTTCAAATATCTATTATTCTCCATTTTACTCGATCTCCTAAACGGTTAAAGATAGGACATCGCGGTTTTCACCAGTGGATTTAGCACCTTATTTTACATAAAATATGTCCTAAAAGTCTACTCTTAAAAGTTGATAAAGGTACAAACGAATAAAATGTTTATATATCACATTTTAAAATATCTATTATTCTCCATTTCACTCGATCTCCTAAACGGTTAAAGATAGGACATCGCGGTTTTCACCAGTGGATTTATAACCTCATTTTACATATAATAAGTCCTATAAGTCTACTCTCAAAAGTTGATAAAGGTACAAACGAATAAAATGTTTATATATCACATTTTCAAATATCTATTATTCTTCATTTCACTCGATCTCCTAAACGGTTAAAGATAGGACATCGCGGTTTTCACCAGTGGATTTAGCACCTCATTTTACATAAAATAAGTCCTATAAGTCTACTCTCAAGAGTTGATAAAGGTACAAACGAATAAAATATTTATATATCACATTTTCAAATATCTATTATTTTCTATTTTACTCGATCTCCTAAACGGTTAAAGATAGGACATCGCGGTTTTCACCAGTGGATTTAGCACCTTATTTTACATAAAATAAGTCCTATAAGTCTACTCTTAAGAGTTGATAAAGGTACAATCGAATAAAATGTTTATATATCACATTTTAAAATACCTATTATTCTCCATTTCACTCGATCTCCTAAACGGTTAAAGATAAGACATCGCGGTTTTCACCAGTGGATTTAGCACCTCATTTTTCATATAATAAGTTCTACAAGTCTACTCTCAAGAGTTGATAAAGGTACAAACGAATAAAATGTTTATATATCACATTTTCAAATATCTATTTTTCTCCATTTTACTCGATCTCCTAAACGGTTCAAGATAGGACATCGCGGTTTTCACCAGTGGATTTAGCACCTCATTTTACAGAAAATAAGTCCTATAAGTCTACTCTTAAGAGTTGATAAAGGTACAAACGAATAAAATGTTTATATATCACATTTTCAAATATCTATTAATATCCATTTTACTCGATCTCCTAAACGGTTAAAGATAGGACATCGCGGTTTTCTCCAGAGGATTTAGTACCTCATTTTACATAAAATAAGACCTATAAGTCTACTCTCAAGAGTTGATAAAGGTACAAACGAATAAAATGTTTATATATCACATTTTCAAATATCTATTATTCTCCATTTTACTCGATCTCCTAAACGGTTAAAGATAGGACATCGCGGTTTTTACCAGTGGATTTAGCACCTCATTTTACATAAAATAAGTCCTATAAGTCTACTCTCAAGAGTTGATAAAGGTAAAAACGTATAAAATATTTATATATCACATTTTCAAATATCTATTATTTTCCATTATACTCGATCTCCTAAACGGTAAAAGATAGGACATCGCGGTTCTCACCAGTGGATCTAGCCCCTCATTTTACATAAAATAGGTCCTATAAGTCTACCCTCAAGGGTTGATCAAGGTACAAACGAATAAAATGTTTATATATCACATTTTCAAATATCTGTTATTATTAATTTTACTCGATCTCTTAAACGGTTAGAGATAGGACATCGCGGTTTTAACCAGTGGATTTAGCACCTCATTTTACATAAAATAAGTCCTATAAGTCTACTCTCAAGAGTTGATAAAGGTACAAACGAATAAATTGTTTATATATCACATTTTCAAATATCTATTATTTTCTATTTTACTCGATCTCCTAAACGGTTAAAGATAGGACATCGCGGATTTCACCAGTGGATTTAGCAACTCATTTTACATAAAATAAGACCTATAAGTCTACTCTCAAGAGTTGATAAAGGTACAAACGAATAAAATGTATATATATCACATTATCAAATATCTATTATTCTCCATTTTACTCGATCTCCTAAACGGTTAAAGATAGGACATCGCGGTTTTTACCAGTGGATTTAGCACCTCATTTTACATAAAATAAGTCCTATAAGTCTACTCTCAAGAGTTGATAAAGGTACAAACGAATAAAATTTTTATATATCACATTTTAAAATATCTATTATTCTCCATTTTACTCGATCTCCTAAACGGTTAAAGATACGACATCGCGGTTTTTACCAGTGGATTTAGCACCTCATTTTACATAAAATAAGTCCTATAAGTCTACTCTCAAGAGTTGAAAAAGGTACAAACGAATAAAATTTTTATATATCACATTTTAAAATATCTATTATTCTTCATTTCACTCGATCTCCTAAACGGTTAAAGATAGGACATCGCGGTTTTCACCAGTGGATTTAGCACCTCATTTTACATAAAATAAGTCCTATAAGTTTACTCTCAAGAGTTGATAATGGTACAAACGAATAAAATATTTATATATCACATTTTCAAATATCTATTATTTTCTATTTTACTCGATCTCCTAAACGGTTAAAGATAGGACATCGCGGTTTTCACCAGTGGATTTAGCACCTTATTTTACATAAAATAAGTCCTATAAGTTTACTCTCAAGAGTTGATAAAGGTACAAACGAATAAAATATTTATATATCACATTTTCAAATATCTATTATTTTCTATTTTACTCGATCTCCTAAACGGTTAAAGATAGGACATCGCGGTTTTCACCAGTGGATTTAGCAACTCATTTTACATAAAATAAGTCCTATAAGTCTACTCTTAAGAGTTGATAAAGGTACAAACGAATAAAATGTTTATATATCACATATTCAAATATCTATTATTCTCCATTTTACTCGATCTCCTAAACAGTTAAAGATAGGACATCGCGGATTTCACCAGTGGATTTAGCACCTCATTTTACATAAAATAAGTCCTATAAGTCTACTCTCAAGAGTTGATAAAGGTACAAACGAATAAAATGTTTATATATCACATTTTCAAATATCTATTATTCTCCATTTTACTCGATTTCCTAAACGGTTAAAGATAGGACATCGCGGTTTTCACCAGTCGATTTAGCACCTCATTTTACATAAAATAACTCTTATAAGTCTACTCTCAAGAGTTGATAAAGGTACAAACGAATAAAATGTTTAAATATCACATTTTCAAATATCTGTTATTATTAATTTTTCTCGATCTCTTAAACGGTTAGAGATAGGACATCGCGGTTTTTACCAGTGGATTTAGCACCTTATTTTACATAAAATAAGTCCTATAAGTCTACTCTCAAGAGTTGATAAAGGAACAAACGAATTAAATGTTTATATATCATATTATCAAATATCTATTATTCTCCATTATACTCGATCTCCTAATCGGTTAAAGATAGGACATCGCGGATTTCACCAGTGGATTTAGCACCTCATTTTACATAAAATAAGTTCTATAAGTCTACTCTCAAGAGTTGATAAAAGTACAAACAAATAAAATGTTTATATATCACATTTTCAAATATCTATTATTCTCCATTTTACTCCATCTCCTAAACGGTTAAAGATTGGACATCGCGGTTTTCACCAGTGGATTTAGAACCTCATTTTACATAAAATAGGTCCTATAAGTCTACTCTCAAGAGTTGATAAAGGTAAAAACGAATAAAATGTTTATATATCACATTTTCAAATATCTATTATTCTCCATTTTACTCCATCTCCTAAACGGTTAAAGATTGGACATCGCGGTTTTCACCAGTGGATTTAGCACCTTATTTTACATAAAATATGTCCTAAAAGTCTACTCTTAAAAGTTGATAAAGGTACAAACGAATAAAATGTTTATATATCACATTTTAAAATATCTATTATTCTCCATTTCACTCGATCTCCTAAACGGTTAAAGATAGGACATCGCGGTTTTCACCAGTGGATTTATAACCTCATTTTACATATAATAAGTCCTATAAGTCTACTCTCAAAAGTTGATAAAGGTACAAACGAATAAAACGTTTATTTATCACATTTTCAAATATCTATTATTCTTCATTTCACTCGATCTCCTAAACGGTTAAAGATAGGACATCGCGGTTTTCACCAGTGGATTTAGCACCTCATTTTACATAAAATAAGTCCTATAAGTCTACTCTCAAGAGTTGATAAAGGTACAAACGAATAAAATATTTATATATCACATTTTCAAATATCTATTATTTTCTATTTTACTCGATCTCCTAAACGGTTAAAGATAGGACATCGCGGTTTTCACCAGTGGATTTAGCACCTTATTTTACATAAAGTAAGTCCTATAAGTCTACTCTTAAGAGTTGATAAAGGTACAATCGAATAAAATGTTTATATATCACATTTTAAAATATCTATTATTCTCCATTTCACTCGATCTCCTAAACGGTTAAAGATAAGACATCGCGGTTTTCACCAGTGGATTTAGCACCTCATTTTACATATAATAAGTCCTACAAGTCTACTCTCAAGAGTTGATAAAGGTACAAACGAATAAAATGTTTATATATCACATTTTCAAATATCTATTTTTCTCCATTTTACTCGATCTCCTAAACGGTTCAAGATAGGACATCGCGGTTTTCACCAGTGGATTTAGCACCTCATTTTACAGAAAATAAGTCCTATAAGTCTACTCTTAAGAGTTGATAAAGGTACAAACGAATAAAATGTTTATATATCACATTTTCAAATATCTATTAATATCCATTTTACTCGATCTCCTAAACGGTTAAAGATAGGACATCGCGGTTTTCTCCAGAGGATTTAGTACCTCATTTTACATAAAATAAGACCTATAAGTCTACTCTCAAGAGTTGATAAAGGTACAAACGAATAAAATGTTTATATATCACATTTTCAAATATCTATTATTTTCCATTATACTCGATCTCCTAAACGGTTAAAGATAAGACATCGCGGTTTTCACCAGTGGATTTAGCACCTCATTTTACATATAATAAGTCCTACAAGTCTACTCTCGAGAGTTGATAAAGGTACAAACGAATAAAATGTTTATATATCACATTTTCAAATATCTATTATTCTCCATTTTACTCGATCTCCTAAACGGTTAAAGATAGGACATCGCGGTTTTTACCAGTGGATTTAGCACCTCATTTTACATAAAATAAGTCCTATAAGTCTACTCTCAAGAGTTGATTAAGGTAAAAACGTATAAAATATTTATATATCACATTTTCAAATATCTATTATTTTCCATTATACTCGATCTCCCAAACGGTAAAAGATAGGACATCGCGGTTCTCACCAGTGGATCTAGCCCCTCATTTTACATAAAATAGGTCCTATAAGTCTACCCTCAAGAGTTGATCAAGGTACAAACGAATAAAATGTTTATATATCACATTTTCAAATATCTATTATTCTCCATTTTACTCGATCTCCTAAGCGGTTAAAGATAGGACATCGCGGTTTTTACCAGTGGATTTAGCACCTCATTTTACATAAAATAGGTCCTATAAGTCTACTCTCAAGAGTTGATAAAGGTAAAAACGTATAAAATACTTATATATCACATTTTCAAATATCTATTATTTTCCATTTTACTCGATCTCCTAAACGGTAAAAGATAGGACATCGCGGTTCTCACCAGTGGATTTACTCTTTCATTTTACATAAAATAGGTCCTATAAGTCTACCCTCAAGAGTTGATCAAGGTACAAACGAATAAAATGTTTATATATCACATTTTCAAATATCTATAATTCTCCATTTTACTTGATCTCCTAAACGGTTAAAGATAGGACATCGCGGTTTTTACCAGTGGATTTAGCACCTCATTTAACATAAAATAAGTCCTTTAAGTCTACTCTCAAGAGTTGATAAAGGTACAAACGAATAAAACTTTTATATATCACATTATCAAATATCTATTATTCTCCATTTTACTCGATCTCCTAAACGGTTAAAGATAGGACATCGCGGATTTCACCAGTGGATTTAGCACCTCATTTTACATAAAATAGGTCTTATAAGTCTACCCTCAAGAGTTGATCAAGGTACAAACGAATAAAATGTTTATATATCACATTTTCAAATATCTATTATTTTCCATTTTACTCGATCTCCTAAACGGTAAAAGATAGGACATCGCGGTTTTCACCAGTGGATTTAGCACCTCATTTTACATAAAATAAGTCCTATAAGTCTACTCTCAAGAGTTGATAAAGGTACAAACGAATAAATTGTTTATATATCACATTTTCAAATATCTA
Source organism: Silvanus unidentatus (assembly GCA_963930825.1). Lineage (NCBI taxonomy): Eukaryota > Metazoa > Arthropoda > Insecta > Coleoptera > Silvanidae > Silvanus > Silvanus unidentatus. The sequence goes on along the minus strand of CAWVOD010000034.1, from coordinate 131,097 downwards.
TTATTTTCTATTTTACTCGATCTCCTAAACGGTTAAAGATAGGACATCGCGGATTTCACCAGTGGATTTAGCAACTCATTTTACATAAAATAAGACCTATAAGTCTACTCTCAAGAGTTGATAAAGGTACAAACGAATAAAATGTATATATATCACATTATCAAATATCTATTATTCTCCATTTTACTCGATCTCCTAAACGGTTAAAGATAGGACATCGCGGTTTTTACCAGTGGATTTAGCACCTCATTTTACATAAAATAAGTCCTATAAGTCTACTCTCAAGAGTTGATAAAGGTACAAACGAATAAAATTTTTATATATCACATTTTAAAATATCTATTATTCTCCATTTTACTCGATCTCCTAAACGGTTAAAGATAGGACATCGCGGTTTTTACCAGTGGATTTAGCACCTCATTTTACATAAAATAAGTCCTATAAGTCTACTCTCAAGAGTTGATAAAGGTACAAACGAATAAAATTTTTATATATCACATTTTAAAATATCTATTATTCTTCATTTCACTCGATCTCCTAAACGGTTAAAGATAGGACATCACGGTTTTCACCAGTGGATTTAGCACCTCATTTTACATAAAATAAGTCCTATAAGTTTACTCTCAAGAGTTGATAATGGTACAAACGAATAAAATATTTATATATCACATTTTCAAATATCTATTATTTTCTATTTTACTCGATCTCCTAAACGGTTAAAGATAGGACATCGCGGTTTACACCAGTGGATTTAGCACCTCATTTTACATAAAATAAGTCCTATAAGTCTACTCTTAAGAGTTGATAAAGGTACAAACGAATAAAATATTTATATATCACATTTTCAAATATCTATTATTCTCCATTTTACTCGATTTCCTAAACGGTTAAAGATAGGACATCGCGGTTTTCACCAGTCGATTTAGCACCTCATTTTACATAAAATAACTCTTATAAGTCTACTCTCAAGAGTTGATAAAGGTACAAACGAATAAAATGTTTAAATATCACATTTTCAAATATCTGTTATTATTAATTTTTCTCGATCTCTTAAACGGTTAGAGATAGGACATCGCGGTTTTTACCAGTGGATTTAGCACCTTATTTTACATAAAATAAGTCCTATAAGTCTACCCTCAAGAGTTGATAAAGGAACAAACGAATTAAATGTTTATATATCATATTATCAAATATCTATTATTCTCCATTATACTCGATCTCCTAATCGGTTAAAGATAGGACATCGCGGATTTCACCAGTGGATTTAGCACCTCATTTTACATAAAATAAGTTCTATAAGTCTACTCTCAAGAGTTGATAAAAGTACAAACAAATAAAATGTTTATATATCACATTTTCAAATATCTATTATTCTCCATTTTACTCCATCTCCTAAACGGTTAAAGATTGGACATCGCGGTTTTCACCAGTGGATTTAGAACCTCATTTTACATAAAATAGGTCCTATAAGTCTACTCTCAAGAGTTGATAAAGGTAAAAACGAATAAAATGTTTATATATCACATTTTCAAATATCTATTATTCTCCATTTTACTCCATCTCCTAAACGGTTAAAGATTGGACATCGCGGTTTTCACCAGTGGATTTAGAACCTCATTTTACATAAAATAGGTCCTATAAGTCTACTCTCAAGAGTTGATAAAGGTAAAAACGAATAAAATGTTTATATATCACATTTTCAAATATCTACTATTCTCCATTTTACTCGATCTCCTAAACGGTTAAAGATATTACATCGCGGTTTTCACCAGTGGATTTAGCCCCTCATTTTACATAAAATAGGTCCTATAAGTCTACCCTCAAGAGTTGATCAAGGTACAAACGAATAAAATGTTTATATATCACATTTTCAAATATCTATTGTTCTCCATTTCACTCGATCTCCTAAACGGTTAAAGATAGGACATCGCGGTTTTTACCAGTGGATTTAGCACCTCATTTTACATAAAATAGGTCCTATAAGTCTACTCACTAGAGTTGATAAAGGTAAAAACGTATAAAATATTTATATATCACATTATCAAATATTTATTAATCTCCATTTTACTCGATCTCCAAAACGGTAAAAGATAGGACATCGCGGTTCTCACCAGTGGATTTAGCCCCTCATTTTACATAAAATAGGTCCTATAAGTCTACCCTCAAGAGTTGATCAAGGTACAAACGAATAAAATGTTTATATATCACATTTTCAAATATTCATTATTCTCCATTTTACTTGATCTTCTAAACGGTTAAAGATAGGACATCGCGGTTTTCACCAGTGGATTTAGCACCTCATTTTACATAAAATAAGTTCTATAGGTTTTCTCTCAAGAGTTGATAAAGGTACAAACGAATAAAATGTTTATATATCACATTTTCAAATATCTACTATTCTCCATTTTACTCGATCTCCTAAACGGTTAAAGATATTACATCGCGATTTTCACCAGAGGATTAAGCAACTCATTTTACATAAAATAAGTCCTATAAGTCTACTCTCAAGAGTTGATAAGGGTACAAACGAATAAAATGTTTATATACCACATTATCAAATATCTATTATTCTCCATTTTACTCGATCTCCTAAACGGTTAAAGATATCACATCGCGGTTTTCACCAGTAAATTTAGCACCGCATTTTACATAAAATAGGTCCTATAAGTCTACTCTCAAGAGTTGATAAAGGTACAAACGAATAAAATGTTTATATATCACATTTTCAAATATCTATTTTTCTTCATTTTACTCGATCTCCTAAACGGTTCAAGATAGGACATCGCGGTTTTCACCAGTGGATTTAGCACCTCATTTTACAGAAAATAAATCCTATAAGTCTACTCTTAAGAGTTGATAAAGGTACAAACGAATAAAATGTTTATATATCACATATTCAAATATCTATTATTCTCCATTTTACTCGATCTCCTAAACGGTTAAAGATAGGACATCGCGGATTTCACTAGTGGATTTAGCACCTCATTTTACATAAAATAAGTCCTATAAGTCTACTCTCAAGAGTTGATAATGGTACAAACGAATAAAATGTTTATATATCACATTTTCAAATATCTGTTATTATTAATTTTACTCGATCTCTTAAACGGTTAGAGATAGGACATCGCGGTTTTTACCAGTGGATTTAGCACCATATTTTACATAAAATAAGTCCTATAAGTCTACTCTCAAGAGTTGATAAAGGAACAAACGAATAAAATGTTTATATATCACATTTTCAAATATCTATTAATATCCATTTTACTCGATTTCCTAAACGGTTAAAGATAGGACATCGCGGTTTTCTCCAGAGGATTTAGTACCTCATTTTACATAAAATATGACCTATAAGTCTACTCTCAAGAGTTGATAAGGGTACAAACGAATAAAATGTTAATATACCACATTATCAAATATCTATTATTCTCCATTTTACTCGATCTCCTAAACGGTTAAAGATAGGACATCGCGGTTTTTACCAGTGGATTTAGCACCTCATTTTACATAAAATAAGTTCTATAAGTCTACTCTCAAGAGTTGATAAAGGTACAAACGAATAAAATTTTTATATATCACATTTTAAGATATCTATTATTCTTCATTTCACTCGATCTCCTAAACGGTTAAAGATAGGACATCGCGGTTTTCACCAGTGGATTTAGCACCTCATTTTACATAAAATAAGTCCTATAAGTTTACTCTCAAGAGTTGATAATGGTACAAACGAATAAAATATTTATATATCACATTTTCAAATATCTATTATTTTCTATTTTACTCGATCTCCTAAACGGTTAAAGATAGGACATCGCGGTTTTCACCAGTGGATTTAGCACCTTATTTTACATAAAATAAGTCCTATAAGTTTACTCTCAAGAGTTGATAAAAGTACAAACGAATAAAATATTTATATATCACATTTTCAAATATCTATTATTTTCTATTTTACTCGATCTCATTAACGGTTAAAGATAGGACATCGCGGTTTTCACCAGTGGATTTAGCACCTCATTTTACAGAAAATAAGTCCTATAAGTCTACTCTTAAGAGTTGATAAAGGTACAAACGAATAAAATGTTTATATATCACATATTCAAATATCTATTATTCTCCATTTTACTCGATCTCCTAAACAGTTAAAGATAGGACATCGCGGATTTCACCAGTGGATTTAGCACCTCATTTTACATAAAATAAGTCCTATAAGTCTACTCTCAAGAGTTGATAAAGGTACAAACGAATAAAATGTTTATATATCACATTTTCAAATATCTATTATTCTCCATTTTACTCGATTTCCTAAACGGTTAAAGATAGGACATCGCGGTTTTCACCAGTCGATTTAGCACCTCATTTTACATAAAATAACTCTTATAAGTCTACTCTCAAGAGTTGATAAAGGTACAAACGAATAAAATGTTTAAATATCACATTTTCAAATATCTGTTATTATTAATTTTTCTCGATCTCTTAAACGGTTAGAGATAGGACATCGCGGTTTTTACCAGTGGATTTAGCACCTTATTTTACATAAAATAAGTCCTATAAGTCTACTCTCAAGAGTTGATAAAGGAACAAACGAATTAAATGTTTATATATCATATTATCAAATATCTATTATTCTCCATTATACTCGATCTCCTAATCGGTTAAAGATAGGACATCGCGGATTTCACCAGTGGATTTAGCACCTCATTTTACATAAAATAAGTTCTATAAGTCTACTCTCAAGAGTTGATAAAAGTACAAACAAATAAAATGTTTATATATCACATTTTCAAATATCTATTATTCTCCATTTTACTCCATCTCCTAAACGGTTAAAGATTGGACATCGCGGTTTTCACCAGTGGATTTAGAATTTCATTTTACATAAAATAGGTCCTATAAGTCTACTCTCAAGACTTGATAAAGGTAAAAACGAATAAAATGTTTATATATCACATTTTCAAATATCTATTATTCTCCATTTTACTCCATCTCCTAAACGGTTAAAGATTGGACATCGCGGTTTTCACCAGTGGATTTAGAACCTCATTTTACATAAAATAGGTCCTATAAGTCTACTCTCAAGAGTTGATAAAGGTAAAAACGAATAAAATGTTTATATATCACATTTTCAAATATCTACTATTCTCCATTTTACTCGATCTCCTAAACGGTTAAAGATATTACATCGCGGATTTCACCAGTGGATTTAGCCCCTCATTTTACATAAAATAGGTCCTATAAGTCTACCCTCAAGAGTTGATCAAGGTACAAACGAATAAAATGTTTATATATCACATTTTCAAATATCTATTGTTCTCCATTTCACTCGATCTCCGAAACGGTTAAAGATAGGACATCGCGGTTTTTACCAGTGGATTTAGCACCTCATTTTACATAAAATAGGTCCTATAAGTCTACTCACTAGAGTTGATAAAGGTAAAAACGTATAAAATATTTATATATCACATTATCAAATATTTATTAATCTCCATTTTACTCGATCTCCAAAACGGTAAAAGATAGGACATCGCGGTTCTCACCAGTGGATTTAGCCCCTCATTTTACATAAAATAGGTCCTATAAGTCTACCCTCAAGAGTTGATCAAGGTACAAACGAATAAAATGTTTATATATCACATTTTCAAATATTCATTATTCTCCATTTTACTTGATCTTCTAAACGGTTAAAGATAGGACATCGCGGTTTTCACCAGTGGATTTAGCACCTCATTTTACATAAAATAAGTCCTATAGGTTTTCTCTCAAGAGTTGATAAAGGTACAAACGAATAAAATGTTTATATATCACATTTTCAAATATCTACTATTCTCCATTTTACTCGATCTCCTAAACGGTTAAAGATATTACATCGCGGATTTCACCAGTGGATTTAGCACCTCATTTTACATAAAATAAGTCCTATAAGTCTACTCTCAAGAGTTGATAAAGGTACAAACGAATAAAATGTTTATATATCACATTTTCAAATATCTATTATTCTCCATTTTACTCGATTTCCTAAACGGTTAAAGATAGGACATCGCGGTTTTCACCAGTCGATTTAGCACCTCATTTTACATAAAATAACTCTTATAAGTCTACTCTCAAGAGTTGATAAAGGTACAAACGAATAAAATGTTTAAATATCACATTTTCAAATATCTGTTATTATTAATTTTTCTCGATCTCTTAAACGGTTAGAGATAGGACATCGCGGTTTTTACCAGTGGATTTAGCACCTTATTTTACATAAAATAAGTCCTATAAGTCTACTCTCAAGAGTTGATAAAGGAACAAACGAATTAAATGTTTATATATCATATTATCAAATATCTATTATTCTCCATTATACTCGATCTCCTAATCGGTTAAAGATAGGACATCGCGGATTTCACCAGTGGATTTAGCACCTCATTTTACATAAAATAAGTTCTATAAGTCTACTCTCAAGAGTTGATAAAAGTACAAACAAATAAAATGTTTATATATCACATTTTCAAATATCTATTATTCTCCATTTTACTCCATCTCCTAAACGGTTAAAGATTGGACATCGCGGTTTTCACCAGTGGATTTAGAATTTCATTTTACATAAAATAGGTCCTATAAGTCTACTCTCAAGACTTGATAAAGGTAAAAACGAATAAAATGTTTATATATCACATTTTCAAATATCTATTATTCTCCATTTTACTCCATCTCCTAAACGGTTAAAGATTGGACATCGCGGTTTTCACCAGTGGATTTAGAACCTCATTTTACATAAAATAGGTCCTATAAGTCTACTCTCAAGAGTTGATAAAGGTAAAAACGAATAAAATGTTTATATATCACATTTTCAAATATCTACTATTCTCCATTTTACTCGATCTCCTAAACGGTTAAAGATATTACATCGCGGATTTCACCAGTGGATTTAGCCCCTCATTTTACATAAAATAGGTCCTATAAGTCTACCCTCAAGAGTTGATCAAGGTACAAACGAATAAAATGTTTATATATCACATTTTCAAATATCTATTGTTCTCCATTTCACTCGATCTCCGAAACGGTTAAAGATAGGACATCGCGGTTTTTACCAGTGGATTTAGCACCTCATTTTACATAAAATAGGTCCTATAAGTCTACTCACTAGAGTTGATAAAGGTAAAAACGTATAAAATATTTATATATCACATTATCAAATATTTATTAATCTCCATTTTACTCGATCTCCAAAACGGTAAAAGATAGGACAGCGCGGTTCTCACCAGTGGATTTAGCCCCTCATTTTACATAAAATAGGTCCTATAAGTCTACCCTCAAGAGTTGATCAAGGTACAAACGAATAAAATGTTTATATATCACATTTTCAAATATTCATTATTCTCCATTTTACTTGATCTTCTAAACGGTTAAAGATAGGACATCGCGGTTTTCACCAGTGGATTTAGCACCTCATTTTACATAAAATAAGTCCTATAGGTTTTCTCTCAAGAGTTGATAAAGGTACAAACGAATAAAATGTTTATATATCACATTTTCAAATATCTACTATTCTCCATTTTACTCGATCTCCTAAACGGTTAAAGATATTACATCGCGGTTTTCACCAGTGGATTAAGCAACTCATTTTACATAAAATAAGTCCTATAAGTCTACTCTCAAGAGTTGATAATAGTACAAACGAATAAAATGTTTATATACCACATTATCAAATATCTATTATTCTCCATTTTACTCGATCTCCTAAACGGTTAAAGATATCACATCGCGGTTTTCACCAGTAAATTTAGCACCGCATTTTACATAAAATAGGTCCTATAAGTCTACTCTCAAGAGTTGATAAAGGTACAAACGAATAAAATGTTTATATGTCACATATTCAAATATCTATTATTCTCCATTTTACTCGATCTCCTAAACGGTTAAAGATAGGACATCGCGGATTTCACCAGTGGATTTAGCACCTCATTTTACATAAAATAAGTCCTATAAGTCTACTCTCAAGAGTTGATAATGGTACAAACGAATAAAATGTTTATATATCACATTTTCAAATATCTGTTATTATTAATTTTACTCGATCTCTTAAACGGTTAGAGATAGGACATCGCGGTTTTTACCAGTGGATTTAGCACCTTATTTTACATAAAATAAGTCCTATAAGTCTACTACTCTCAAGAGTTGATAAAGGAACAAACGAATAAAATGTTTATATATCACATTTTCAAGTATCTATTAATATCCATTTTACTCGATTTCCTAAACGGTTAAAGATAGGACATCGCGGTTTTCTCCAGAGGATTTAGTACCTCATTTTACATAAAATATGACCTATAAGTCTACTCTCAAGAGTTGATAAGGGTAAAAACGAATAAAATGTTAATATACCACATTATCAAATATCTATTATTCTCCATTTTACTCGATTTCCTAAACGGTTAAAGATAGGACATCGCGGTTTTCACCAGTCGATTTAGCACCTTATTTTACATAAAATAACTCTTATAAGTCTACTCTCAAGAGTTGATAAAGGTACAAACGAATAAAATGTTTATATGTCACATTTTCAAATATCTGTTATTATTAATTTTACTCGATCTCCAAAACGGTAAAAGATAGGACATCGCGGTTTTTACCAGTGGATTTAGCACCTCATTATACATAAAATAGGTCCTATAAGTCTACAATCAAGAGTTGATCAAGGTACAAACGAATAAAATGTTTATATATCACATTTTCAAATATTCATTATTCTCCATTTTACTCGATCTCCTAAACGGTTAAAGATAGGACATCGCGGTTTTCACCAGTGGATTTAGCACCTCATTTTACATAAAATAAGTCTTATAAGTCTTCTCTCAAGAGTTGATAAAGGTACAAACGAATAAAATGTTTATATATCACATTATCAAATATCTATTATTCTCCATTTTACTCGATCTCCAAAACGGTTAAAGATAGGACATCGCGGATTTCACCAGTGGATTTAGCACCTCATTTTACATAAAATAGGTCTTATAAGTCTACCCTCAAGAGTTGATCAAGGTACAAACGAATAAAATGTTTATATATCACATTTTCAAATATCTATTATTTTCCATTTTACTCGATCTCCTAAACGGTAAAAGATAGGACATCGCGGTTTTCATCAGTGGATTAAGCACCCCATTTTACATAAAAATAAGTCCTATAAGTCTACTCTCAAGAGTTGATAAAGGTAAAAACGAATAAAATGTTTATATATCACATTTTCAAATATCTATTTTTCTCCATTTTACTCGATCTCCTAAACGGTTCAAGATAGGACATCGCGGTTTTCACCAGTGGATTTAGCACATTATTTTACATAAAATAGGTCTTATAAGTCTACTCTCAAGAGTTCATAAAGGTACAAACGAATAAAATTTTTGTATATCACATTTTCAAATATCTATTTTTCTCCATTTTACTCGATCTCCTAAACGGTTCAAGATAGGACATCGCGGTTTTCACCAGTGGATTTAGCACCTCATTTTACATAAAATAAGTCCTATAAGTCTACTCTTAAGAGTTGATAAAGGTACAAACGAATAAAATGTTTATATATCACATTTTCAAATATCTATTATTCTCCATTTTACTCGATCTCCTAAACGGTTAAAGATAGGACATCGCGGTTTTTGCCAGTGGATTTAGCACCTCATTTTACATAAAATAAGTCCAATAAGTCTACTCTCAAGAGTTGATAAAGGTACAAACGGATAAAATTTTTATATATCACATTTTCAAATATCTATTACTCTCAATTTTACTTGATCTCCTAAACGGTTAAAGATTGGACATCGCGGTTTTCACCAGTGGATTTAGCACCTCATTTTACATATAATAAGTCCTATAAGTCTACTCTCAAAAGTTGATAAAGGTACAAACGAATAAAATGTTTATATATCACATTTTCAAATATCTATTAATATCCATTTTACTCGATCTCCTAAACGGTTAAAGATAGGACATCGCGGTTTTCACCAGTGGATTTAGCACCTCATTTTACAGAAAATAAGTCCTATAAGTCTACTCTTAAGAGTTGATAAAGGTACAAACGAATAAAATGTTTATATATCACATTTTCAAATATCTGTTATTATTAATTTTACTCGATCTCTTAAACGGTTAGAGATAGGACATCGCGGTTTTAACCAGTGGATTTAGCACCTCATTTTACATAAAATAAGTCCTATAAGTCTACTCTCAAGAGTTGATAAAGGTACAAACGAATAAATTGTTTATATATCACATTTTCAAATATCTATTATTTTCTATTTTACTCGATCTCCTAAACGGTTAAAGATAGGACATCGCGGTTTTCACCAGTAAATTTAGCACCGCATTTTACATAAAATAGGTCCTATAAGTCTACTCTCAAGAGTTGATAAAGGTACAAACGAATAAAATGTTTATATATCACATTTTCAAATATCTATTATTCTCCATTTTACTCGATCTCCTAAACGGTTAAAGATAGGACATCGCGGTTTTTACCAGTGGATTTAGCACCTCATTTTACATAAAATAGGTCCTATAAGTCTACTCTCAAGAGTTGATAAAGGTAAAAGCGAATAAAATGTTTATATATCACATTTTCAAATATCTATTTTTCTCCATTTTACTCGATCTCCTAAACGGTTCAAGATAGGACATCGCGGTTTTCACCAGTGGATTTAGCACATCATTTTACATAAAATAGGTCCTATAAGTCTACTCTCAAGAGTTCATAAAGGTACAAACGAATAAAATTTTTGTATATCACATTTTCAAATATCTATTTTTCTCCATTTTACTCGATCTCCTAAACGGTTCAAGATAGGACATCGCGGTTTTCACCAGTGGATTTAGCACCTCATTTTACATAAAATAAGTCCTATATGTCTACTCTTAAGAGTTGATAAAGGTACAAACGAATAAAATGTTTATATATCACATTTTCAAATATCTATTATTCTCCATTTTACTCGATCTCCTAAACGGTTAAAGATTGGACATCGCGGATTTCACCAGTGGATTTAGCAACTCATTTTACATAAAATAAGACCTATAAGTCTACTCTCAAGAGTTGATAAAGGTACAAACGAATAAAATGTATATATATCACATTATCAAATATCTATTATTCTCCATTTTACTCGATCTCCTAAACGGTTAAAGATAGGACATCGCGGTTTTTGCCAGTGGATTTAGCACCTCATTTTACATAAAATAAGTCCAATAAGTCTACTCTCAAGAGTTGATAAAGGTACAAACGAATAAAATTTTTATATATCACATTTTCAAATATCTATTATTCTCAATTTTACTTGATCTCCTAAACGGATAAAGATTGGACATCGCGGTTTTCACCAGTGGATTTAGCACCTCATTTTACATAAAATAGGTCCTATAAGTCTACCCTCAAGAGTTGATCAAGGTACAAACGAATAAAATGTTTATATATCACATTTTCAAATATCTATTATTTTCCATTTTACTCGATCTCCTAAACGGTAAAAGATAGGACATCGCGGTTTTCATCAGTGGATTAAGCACCCCATTTTACATAAAAATAAGTCCTATAAGTCTACTCTCAAGAGTTGATAAAGGTAAAAACGAATAAAATGTTTATATATCACATTTTCAAATATCTATTTTTCTCCATTTTACTCAATCTCCTAAACGGTTCAAGATAGGACATCGCGGTTTTCACCAGTGGATTTAGCACATCATTTTACATAAAATAGGTCCTATAAGTCTACTCTCAAGAGTTCATAAAGGTACAAACGAATAAAATTTTTGTATATCACATTTTCAAATATCTATTTTTCTCCATTTTACTCGATCTCCTAAACGGTTCAAGATAGGACATCGCGGTTTTCACCAGTGGATTTAGCACCTCATTTTACATAAAATAAGTCCTATAAGTCTACTCTTAAGAGTTGATAAAGGTACAAACGAATAAAATGTTTATATATCACATTTTCAAATATCTATTATTTTCCATTTTACTCGATCTCCTAAACGGTTAAAGATTGGACATCGCGGATTTCACCAGTGGATTTAGCAACTCATTTTACATAAAATAAGACCTATAAGTCTACTCTCAAGAGTTGATAAAGGTACAAACGAATAAAATGTATATATATCACATTATCAAATATCTATTATTCTCCATTTTACTCGATCTCCTAAACGGTTAAAGATAGGACATCGCGGTTTTTGCCAGTGGATTTAGCACCTCATTTTACATAAAATAAGTCCTATAAGTCTACTCTCAAGAGTTGATAAAGGTACAAACGAATAAAATTTTTATATATCACATTTTAAAATATCTATTATTCTCCATTTTACTCGATCTCCTAAACGGTTAAAGATAGGACATCGCGGTTTTTACCAGTGGATTTAGCACCTCATTTTACATAAAATAAGTCCTATAAGTCTACTCTCAAGAGTTGATAAAGGTACAAACGAATAAAATTTTTATATATCACATTTTAAAATATCTATTATTCTTCATTTCACTCGATCTCCTAAACGGTTAAAGATAGGACATCGCGGTTTTCACCAGTGGATTTAGCACCTCATTTTACATAAAATAAGTCCTATAAGTTTACTCTCAAGAGTTGATAATGGTACAAACGAATAAAATATTTATATATCACATTTTCAAATATCTATTATTTTCTATTTTACTCGATCTCCTAAACGGTTAAAGATAGGACATCGCGGTTTTCACCAGTAAATTTAGCACCTCATTTTACATAAAATAAGTCCTATAAGTCTACTCTTAAGAGTTGATAAAGGTACAAACGAATAAAATATTTATATATCACATTTTCAAATATCAATTATTCTCCATTTTACTCGATTTCCTAAACGGTTAAAGATAGGACATCGCGGTTTTCACCAGTCGATTTAGCACCTCATTTTACATAAAATAACTCTTATAAGTCTACTCTCAAGAGTTGATAAAGGTACAAACGAATAAAATATTTAAATATCACATTTTCAAATATCTGTTATTATTAATTTTTCTCGATCTCTTAAACGGTTAGAGATAGGACATCGCGGTTTTTACCAGTGGATTTAGCACCTTATTTTACATAAAATAAGTCCTATAAGTCTACCCTCAAGAGTTGATAAAGGAACAAACGAATTAAATGTTTATATATCATATTATCAAATATCTATTATTCTCCATTATACTCGATCTCCTAATCGGTTAAAGATAGGACATCGCGGATTTCACCAGTGGATTTAGCACCTCATTTTACATAAAATAAGTTCTATAAGTCTACTCTCAAGAGTTGATAAAAGTACAAACAAATAAAATGTTTATATATCACATTTTCAAATATCTATTATTCTCCATTTTACTCCATCTCCTAAACGGTTAAAGATTGGACATCGCGGTTTTCACCAGTGGATTTAGAACCTCATTTTACATAAAATAGGTCCTATAAGTCTACTCTCAAGAGTTGATAAAGGTAAAAACGAATAAAATGTTTATATATCACATTTTCAAATATCTATTATTCTCCATTTTACTCCATCTCCTAAACGGTTAAAGATTGGACATCGCGGTTTTCACCAGTGGATTTAGAACCTCATTTTACATAAAATAGGTCCTATAAGTCTACTCTCAAGAGTTGATAAAGGTAAAAACGAATAAAATGTTTATATATCACATTTTCAAATATCTACTATTCTCCATTTTACTCGATCTCCTAAACGGTTAAAGATATTACATCGCGGTTTTCACCAGTGGATTTAGCCCCTCATTTTACATAAAATAGGTCCTATAAGTCTACCCTCAAGAGTTGATCAAAGTACAAACGAATAAAATGTTTATATATCACATTTTCAAATATCTATTGTTCTCCATTTCACTCGATCTCCTAAACGGTTAAAGATAGGACATCGCGGTTTTTACCAGTGGATTTAGCACCTCATTTTACATAAAATAGGTCCTATAAGTCTACTCCTTAGAGTTGATAAAGGTAAAAACGTATAAAATATTTATATATCACATTATCAAATATTTATTAATCTCCATTTTACTCGATCTCCAAAACGGTAGAAGATAGGACATCGCGGTTCTCACCAGTGGATTAAGCCCCTCATTTTACATAAAATAGGTCCTATAAGTCTACCCTCAAGAGTTGATCAAGGTACAAACGAATAAAATGTTTATATATCACATTTTCAAATATTCATTATTCTCCATTTTACTTGATCTTCTAAACGGTTAAAGATAGGACATCGCGGTTTTCACCAGTGGATTTAGCACCTCATTTTACATAAAATAAGTTCTATAGGTTTTCTCTCAAGAGTTGATAAAGGTACAAACGAATAAAATGTTTATATATCACATTTTCAAATATCTACTATTCTCCATTTTACTCGATCTCCTAAACGGTTAAAGATATTACATCGCGGTTTTCACCAGAGGATTAAGCAACTCATTTTACATAAAATAAGTCCTATAAGTCTACTCTCAAGAGTTGATAAAGGTAAAAACGAATAAAATGTTTATATATCACATTTTCAAATATCTATTTTTCTCCATTTTACTCGATCTCCTAAACGGTTCAAGATAGGACGTCGCGGTTTTCACCAGTGGATTTAGCACATCATTTTACATAAAATAGGTCCTATAAGTCTACTCTCAAGAGTTCATAAAGGTACAAACGAATAAAATTTTTGTATATCACATTTTCAAATATCTATTTTTCTCCATTTTACTCGATCTCCTAAACGGTTCAAGATAGGACATCGCGGTTTTCACCAGTGGATTTAGCACCTCATTTTACATAAAATAAGTCCTATAAGTCTACTCTTAAGAGTTGATAAAGGTACAAACGAATAAAATGTTTATATATCACATTTTCAAATATCTATTATTCTCCATTTTACTCGATCTCCTAAACGGTTAAAGATTGGACATCGCGGTTTTCACCAGTGGATTTAGCACCTCATTTTACATATAATAAGTCCTATAAGTCTACTCTCAAAAGTTGATAAAGGTACAAACGAATAAAATGTTTATATATCACATTTTCAAATATCTATTAATATCCATTTTACTCGATCTCCTAAACGGTTAAAGATAGGACATCGCGGTTTTCTCCAGAGGATTTAGTACCTCATTTTACATAAAATAAGACCTATAAGTCTACTCTCAAGAGTTGATAAAGGTACAAACGAATAAAATGTTTATATATCACATTTTCAAATATCTATTATTCTCCATTTTACTCGATCTCCTAAACGGTTAAAGATAGGACATCGCGGTTTTTACCAGTGGATTTAGCACCTCATTTTACATAAAAATAAGTCCTATAAGTCTACTCTCAAGAGTTGATAAAGGTAAAAACGAATAAAATGTTTATATATCACATTTTCAAATATCTATTTTTCTCCATTTTACTCGATCTCCTAAACGGTTTAAGATAGGACGTCGCGGTTTTCACCAGTGGATTTAGCACATCATTTTACATAAAATAGGTCCTATAAGTCTACTCTCAAGAGTTCATAAAGGTACAAACGAATAAAATTTTTGTATATCACATTTTCAAATATCTATTTTTCTCCATTTTACTCGATCTCCTAAACGGTTCAAGATAGGACATCGCGGTTTTCACCAGTGGATTTAGCACCTCATTTTACATTAAATAAGTCCTATAAGTCTACTCTTAAGAGTTGATAAAGGTACAAACGAATAAAATGTTTATATATCACATTTTCAAATATCTACTATTCTCCATTTTACTCGATCTCCTAAACGGTTAAAGATTGGACATCGCGGTTTTCACCAGTGGATTTAGTACCTCATTTTACATAAAATAAGACCTATAAGTCTACTCTCAAGAGTTGATAAAGGTACAAACGAATAAAATGTTTATATATCACATTTTCAAATATCTATTATTCTCCATTTTACTCGATCTCCTAAACGGTTAAAGATAGGACATCGCGGTTTTTACCAGTGCATTTAGCACCTCATTTTACATAAAATAGGTCCTATAAGTCTACTCTCAAGAGTTGATAAAGGTAAAAACGTATAAAATATTTTTATATCACATTTTCAAATATCTATTATTCTCCATTTTACTCGATCTCCTAAACGGTTAAAGATTGGACATCGCGGATTTCACCAGTGGATTTAGCACCTCATTTTACATAAAATAAGACCTATAAGTCTACTCTCAAGAGTTGATAAATGTACAAACGAATAAAATTTTTATATATCACATTTTCAAATATCTATTATTCTCAATTTTACTCGATCTCCTAAACGGTTAAAGATAGGACATCGCGGTTTTTACCAGTGGATTTAGCACCTCATTTTACATAAAATAAGTCCTATAAGTCTACTCTCAAGAGTTGATAAAGGTACAAACGAATAAAATTTTTATATATCACATTATCAAATATCTATTATTTTCCATTTTACTCGATCTCCTAAACGGTTAAAGATAGGACATCGCGGTTTTCACCAGTGGATTTAGCATCTCATTTTACATAAAATACGTCCTATAAGCCTACCCTCAAGAGTTGATCAAGGTACAAACGAATAAAATGTTTATATATCACATTTTCAAATATCTATTATTATCCATTTTACTCGATCTCCTAAACGGTTAAAGATAGGACATCGCGGTTTTCACCAGTGGATTTAGCACCACATTTTACATAAAATATGTCCTATAAGTCTACTTTCAAGGGTTGATAAAGGTACAAACGAATAAAATGTTTATATATCACATTTTCAAATATTCATTATTCTCCATATTACTCGATCTCCTAAACGGTTAAAGATAGGACATCGCGGTTCTCACCAGTGGATTTAGCACCTCATTTTACATAAAATAAGTCCTATATGTCTTCTCTCAAGAGTTGATAAAGGTACAAACGAATAAAATGTTTATATATCACATTATCAAATATCTATTATTCTACATTTTACTCGATCTCCTAAACGGTTAAAGATAGGACATCGCGGTTTTTACCAGTGGATTTAGCACCTCATTTTACATAAAATAGGTCCTATAAGTCTACTCTCAAGAGTTGATAAAGGTAAAAACGTATAAAATATTTATATATCACATTTTCAAATATCTATTATTCTCCATTTTACTCGATCTCCAAAACGGTAAAAGATAGGACATCGCGGTTCTCACCAGTGGATTTAGCCCCTCATTTTACATAAAATAGATCCTATAAGTCTACCCTCAAGAGTTGATCAAGGTACAAACGAATAAAATGTATATATATCACATTATCAAATATCTATTATTCTCCATTTTACTCGATCTCCTAAACGGTTAAAGATAGGACATCGCGGTTTTTACCAGTGGATTTAGCACCTCATTTTACATAAAATAAGTCCTATAAGTCTACTCTCAAGAGTTGATAAAGGTACAAACGAATAAAATTTTTATATATCACATTATCAAATATCTATTATTCTCCATTTTACTCGATCTCCTAAACGGTTAAAGATAGGACATCGCGGTTTTTACCAGTGGATTTAGCACCTCATTTTACATAAAATAAGTCCTATATGTCTACTCTCAAGAGTTGATAAAGGTACAAACGAATAAAATTTTTATATATCACATTATCAAATATCTATTATTTTCCATTTTACTCGATCTCTTAAACGGTTAAAGATAGGACATCGCGGTTTTCACAAGTGGATTTAGCACCTCATTTTACATAAAATAAGTCCTATAAGTCTACTCTCAAGAGTTGATAAAGGTACAAACGAATAAAATTTTTATATATCACATTATCAAATATCTATTATTTTCCATTTTACTCGATCTCTTAAACGGTTAAAGATAGGACATCGCGGTTTTCACCAGTGGATTTAGCACCTCATTTTACATAAAATAAGTCCTATAAGTCTACTCTCAAGAGTTGATAAAGGTACAAACGAATAAAATTTTTATATATCACATTATCAAATATCTGTTATTCTCCATTTTACTCGATCTCCTAAACGGTTAAAGATAGGACATCGCGGTTTTCACCAGTGGAGTTAGCACCTCATTTTACATAAAATAAGTCCTATAAGTCTACTCTCAAGAGTTGATAAAGGTACAAACGAATAAAATTTTTATATATCACATTATCAAATATCTATTATTTTCCATTTTACTCGATCTCTTAAACGGTTAAAGATAGGACATCGCGGTTTTCACCAGTGGATTTAGCACCTCATTTTACATAAAATAAGTCCTATAAGTCTACTCTCAAGAGTTGATAAAGGTACAAACAAATAAAATTTTTATATATCACATTATCAAATATCTATTATTCTCCATTTTACTCGATCTCCTAAACGGTTAAAGATAGGACATCGCGGTTTTTACCAGTGGATTTAGCACCTCATTTTACATAAAATAAGTCCTATATGTCTACTCTCAAGAGTTGATAAAGGTACAAACGAATAAAATTTTTATATATCACATTATCAAATATCTATTATTTTCCATTTTACTCGATCTCTTAAACGGTTAAAGATAGGACATCGCGGTTTTCACCAGTGGATTTAGCACCTCATTTTACATAAAATATGTCCTATAAGTCTACTCTCAAGAGTTGATAAAGGTACAAACGAATAAAATTTTTATATATCACATTATCAAATATCTATTATTTTCCATTTTACTCGATCTCTTAAACGGTTAAAGATAGGACATCGCGGTTTTCACCAGTGGATTTAGCACCTCATTTTACATAAAATAAGTCCTATAAGTCTACTCTCAAGAGTTGATAAAGGTACAAACGAATAAAATTTTTATATATCACATTATCAAATATCTATTATTCTCCATTTTACTCGATCTCCTAAACGGTTAAAGATAGGACATCGCGGTTTTCACCAGTGGATTTAGCACCTCATTTTACATAAAATAAGTCCTATATGTCTACCCTCAAGAGTTGATCAAGGTACTAACGAGTAAAATGTTTATATACCACATTTTCAAATATCTATTATTCTCCATTTTACTCGATCTCCTAAACGGTTAAAGATAGGACATCGCGGTTTTTACCAGTAAATTTAGCACCTCATTTTACATAAAATAAGTCCTATAAGTCTACCCTCAAGAGTTGATCAAGGTACAAACGAATAAAATGTTTATATATCACATTTTCAAATATCTATTATTATTCATTTTACTCGATCTCCTAAACGGTTAAAGATAGGACATCGCGGTTTTCACCAGTGGATTTAGCACCTCATTTTACATAAAATATGTCCTATAAGTCTACTCTCAAGGGTTGATAAAGGTACAAACGAATAAAATGTTTATATATCACATCTTCAAATATTCATTATTCTCCATTTTAATCGATCTCCTAAACGGTTAAAGATAGGACATCGCGGTTCTCACCAGTGGATTTAGCACCTCATTTTACATAAAATAAGTAATATATGTCTTCTCTCAAGAGTTGATAAAGGTACAAACGAATAAAATGTTTATATATCACATTATCAAATATCAATTATTCTACATTTTACTCGATCTCCTAAACGGTTAAAGATAGGACATCGCGGTTTTTACCAGTGGATTTAGCACCTCATTTTACATAAAATAGGTCCTATAAGTCTACTCTCAAGAGTTGATAAAGGTAAAAACGTATAAAATGTTTATATATCACATTTTCAAATATTCATTGTTCTCCATTTTACTCGATCTCCTAAACGGTTAAAGACAGGACATCGCGGTTTTCACCAGTGCATTTAGCACCTCATTTTACATAAAATAAGTCCTATAAGTCTTCTCTCAAGAGTTGATAAAGGTACAAACGAATAAAATGTTTATATATCACATTATCAAATATCTATTATTCCCCATTTTACTCGATCTCCAAAACGGTTAAAGATAGGACATCGCGGTTTTCACCAGTGGATTTAGCACCTCATTTTACATAAAATATGTAATATAAATCTACACTTAAGAGTTGATAAAGGTACAAACGAATAAAATGTTTATATATCACATTTTCAAATATCTATTATTCTCCATTTTACTCGATCTCCTAAACGGTTAAAGATTGGACATCGCGGATTTCACCAGTGGATTTAGCACCTCATTTTACATAAAATAAGACCTATAAGTCTACTCTCAAGAGTTGATAAAGGTACAAACGAATAAAATTTTTATATATCACATTTTCAAATATCTATTATTTTCAATTTTACTTGATCTCCTAAACGGTTAAAGATAGGACATCGCGGTTTTTACCAGTGGATTCAGCACCTCATTTTACATAAAATAAGTCCTATAAGTCTACCCTCAAGAGTTGATCAAGGTACAAACGAATAAAATGTTTATATATCACATTTTCAAATATCTATTATTATCCATTTTACTCGATCTCCTAAACGGTTAAAGATAGGACATCGCGGTTTTCACCAGTGGATTTAGCACCTCATTTTACATAAAATATGTCCTATAAGTCTACTTTCAAGGGTTGATAAAGGTACAAACGAATAAAATGTTTATATATCACATTTTCAAATATTCATTATTCTCCATTTTACTCGATCTCCTAAACGGTTAAAGATAGGACATCGCGGTTTTTACCAGTGGATTTAGCACCTCATTTTACATAAAATAGGTCCTATAAGTCTACTCTCAAGAGTTGATAAAGGTAAAAACGTATAAAATATTTATATATCACATTTTCAAATATCTATTATTCTCCATTTTACTCGATCTCCAAAACGGTAAAAGATAGGACATCGCGGTTCTCACCAGTGGATTTAGCCCCTCATTTTACATAAAATAGGTCCTATAAGTCTACCCTCAAGAGTTGATCAAGGTACAAACGAATAAAATGTTTATATATCACATTTTCAAATATCTATTATTCTCCATTTCACTCGATCTCCTAAACGGTTAAAGATAGGACATCGCGGTTTTTACCAGTGGATTTAGCACCTCATTTTACATAAAATTGGTCCTATAAGTCTACTCTCAAGAGTTGATATAGGTAAAAACGTATAAAATATTTACATATCACATTATCATATATCTATTATTCTCCATTTTACTCGATCTCCAAAACGGTAAAAGATAGGACATCGCGGTTCTCACCAGTGGATTTAGCCCCTTATTTTACATAAAATAGGTCCTATAAGTCTACCCTCAAGAGTTGATCAAGGTACAAACGAATAAAATGTTTATATATCACATTTTCAAATATTCATTATTTTCCATTTTACTGGATCTTCTAAACGGTTAAAGATAGGACATCGCGGTTTTCACCAGTGGATTTAGCACCTCATTTTACATAAAATAAGTCCTATAAGTCTTCTCTCAAGAGTTGATAAAGGTACAAACGAATAAAATGTATATATATCACATTATCAAATATCTATTATTCTCCATTTTACTCGATCTTCTAAACGGTTAAAGATAGGACATCGCGGTTTTCACCAGTGGATTTAGCACCTCATTTTACATAAAATAAGTCCTATAAGTCTTCTCTCAAGAGTTGATAAAGGTACAAACGAATAAAATGTATATATATCACATTATCAAATATCTATTATTCTCCATTTTACTCGATCTTCTAAACGGTTAAAGATAGGACATCGCGGTTTTCACCAGTGGATTTAGCACCTCATTTTACATAAAATAAGTCCTATAAGTCTTCTCTCAAGAGTTGATAAAGGTACAAACGAATAAAATGTATATATATCACATTATCAAATATCTATTATTCTCCATTTTACTCGATCTCCTAAACGGTTAAAGATTGGACATCGCGGATTTCACCAGTGGATTTAGCAACTCTTTTTACTTAAAATAAGACCTATAAGTCTACTCTCAAGAGTTGATAAAGGTACAAACGAATAAAATGTATATATATCACATTATCAAATATCTATTATTCTCCATTTTACTCGATCTCTTAAACGGTTAAAGATAGGACATCGCGGTTTTTACCAGTGGATTTAGCACCTCATTTTACATAAAATAAGTCCTATAAGTCTACTCTCAAGAGTTGATAAAGGTACAAACGAATAAAATTTTTATATATCACATTATCAAATATCTATTATTCTCCATTTTACTCGATCTCCTAAACGGTTAAAGATAGGACATCGCGGTTTTTACCAGTGGATTTAGCACCTCATTTTACATAAAATAAGTCCTATAAGTCTACTCTCAAGAGTTGATAAAGTTAAAAACGTATAAAATATTTATATATCACATTTTCAAATATCTATTATTATCCATTTTACTCGATCATTTAAACGGTAAAAGATAGGACATCGCGGTTTTCACCAGTGGATTTAGCACCTCATTTTACATAAAATAAGTCCTATAAGTCTACCCTCAAGAGTTGATCAAGGTACAAACGAATAAAATGTTTATATATCACATTATCAAATATCTATTATTCCCCATTTTACTCGATCTCCTAAACGGTTAAAGATAGGACATCGCGGTTTTCACCAGTGCATTTAGCACCTCATTTTACATAAAATAAGTCCTATAAGTCTTCTCTCAAGAGTTGATAAAGGTACAAACGAATAAAATGTTTATATATCACATTATCAAATATCTATTATTCCCCATTTTACTCGATCTCCAAAACGGTTAAAGATAGGACATCGCGGTTTTCACCAGTGGATTTAGCACCTCATTTTACATAAAATAAGTCCTATAAATCTACACTTAAGAGTTGATAAAGGTACAAACGAATAAAATGTTTATATATCACATTTTCAAATATCTATTATTCTCCATTTTACTCGATCTCCTAAACGGTTAAAGATTGGACATCGTGGATTTCACCAGTGGATTTAGTACCTCATTTTACATAAAATATGACCTATAAGTCTACTCTCAAGAGTTGATAAGGGTACAAACGAATAAAATGTTAATATACCACATTATCAAATATCTATTATTCTCCATTTTACTCGATTTCCTAAACGGTTAGAGATAGGACATCGCGGTTTTTACCAGTGGATTTAGCACCTTATTTTACATAAAATAAGTCCTACAAGTCTACTCTCAAGAGTTGATAAAGGAACAAACGAATAAAATGTTTATATATCACATTTTCAAATATCTATTATTCTCCATTTTACTCGATTTCCTAAACGGTTAAAGATAGGACATCGCGGTTTTTACCAGTGGATTTAGCACCTCATTTTACATAAAATAAGTCCTATATGTCTACCCTCAAGAGTTGATCAAGGTACAAACGAGTAAAATGTTTATATACCACATTTTCAAATATCTATTATTCTCCATTTTACTCGATCTCCTAAACGGTTAAAGATAGGACTTCGCGGTTTTCACCAGAGGATTTAGTTCCTCATTTTACATAAAATAAGTCCTATAAGTCTTCTCTCAAGAGTTGATAAAGGTACAATCGAATAAAATGTATATATATCACATTATCAAATATCTATTATTCTCTATTTTACTCGATCTCCAAAACGGTTAAAGATAGGACATCGCGGATTTCACCAGTGGATTTAGCACCTCATTTTACATAAAATAGGTCCTATAAATCTACTCTCAAGAGTTGATCAAGGTACAAACGAATAAAATGTTTATATATCACATTATCAAATATCTATTATTCTCAATTTTACTTGATCTCCTAAACGGTTAAAGATAGGACATCGCGGTTTTCACCAGTGGATTTAGCACCTCATTTTACATATAATAAGTCCTATAAGTCTACTCTCAAAAGTTGATAAAGGTACAAACGAATAAAATGTTTATATATCACATTTTCAAATATCTATTAATATCCATTTTACTCGATCTCCTAAACGGTTAAAGATAGGACATCGCGGATTTCACCAGTGGATTTAGCACCTCATTTTACATAAATTAAGTCCTATAAGTCTACTCTCAAAAGTTGATAAAGGTACAAACGAATAAAATGTTTATATATCACATTTTCAAATATCTATTATTCTCCATTTCACTCGATCTCCTAAACGGTTAAAGATAGGACATCGCGGTTTTTACCAGTGGATTTAGCACCTCATTTTACATAAATTAAGTCCTATAAGTCTACTCTCAAAAGTAGATAAAGGTACAAACGAATAAAATGTTTATATATCACATTTTCAAATATCTATTATTCTCCATTTCACTCGATCTCCTAAACGGTTAAAGATAGGACATCGCGGTTTTTACCAGTGGATTTAGCACCTCATTTTACATAAAATTGGTCCTCTAAGTCTACTCTCAAGAGTTGATATAGGTAAAAACGTATAAAATATTTATATATCACATTATCAAATATCTATTATTCTCCATTTTACTCGATCTCCAAAACGGTAAAAGATAGGACATCGCGGTTCTTACCAGTGGATTTAGCCCCTTATTTTACATAAAATAGGTCCTATAAGTCTACCCTCAAGAGTTGATCAAGGTACAAACGAATAAAATGTTTATATATCACATTTTCAAATATTCATTATTTTCCATTTTACTGGATCTTCTAAACGGTTAAAGATAGGACATCGCGGTTTTCACCAGTGGATTTAGCACCTCATTTTACATAAAATAAGTCCTATAAGTCTTCTCTCAAGAGTTGATAAAGGTACAAACGAATAAAATGTATATATATCACATTATCAAATATCTATTATTCTCCATTTTACTCGATCTCCTAAACGGTTAAAGATAGGACATCGCGGTTTTCACCAGTGGATTTAGCACCTCATTTTACATAAAATAAGTCCTATATGTCTACCCTCAAGAGTTGATCAAGGTACTAACGAGTAAAATGTTTATATACCACATTTTCAAATATCTATTATTCTCCATTTTACTCGATCTCCTAAACGGTTAAAGATAGGACTTCGCGGTTTTCACCAGAAGATTTAGTTCCTCATTTTACATAAAATAAGTCCTATAAGTCTTCTCTCAAGAGTTGATAAAGGTACAATCGAATAAAATGTATATATATCACATTATCAAATATCTATTATTCTCCATTTTACTCGATCTCCTAAACGGTTAAAGATAGGACATCGCGGTTTTTACCAGTGGATTTAGCACCTCATTTTACATAAAATAAGTCCTATAAGTCTACTCTCATGAGTTGATAAAGGTACAAACGAATAAAATTTTTATATATCACATTATCAAATATCTATTATTTTCCATTTCACTCGATCTCATAAACGGTTAAAGATAGGACATCGCGGTTTTCACCAGTGGATTTAGCACCTCATTTTACATAAAATAAGTCCTATAAGTCTACTGTGAAGAGTTGATAAAGGTACAAACGAATAAAATGTTTATATATCACATTATCAAATATCTATTATTCTCCATTTTACTCTATCTCCAAAACGGTAAAAGATAGGACATCGCGGTTCTCACCAGTGGATTTAGCCCCTCATTTTACATAAAATAGGTCCTATAAGTCTACCCTCAAGAGTTGATCAAGGTACAAACGAATAAAATGTTTATATATCACATTTTCAAATATTCATTATTCTCCATTTTACTCGATCTCCTAAACGGTTAAAGATAGGACATCGCGGTTTTCACCAGTGCATTTAGCACCTCATTTTACATAAAATAAGTCCTATAAGTCTTCTCTCAAGAGTTGATAAAGGTACAAACGAATAAAATGTTTATATATCACATTATCAAATATCTATTATTCCCCATTTTACTCGATCTCCAAAACGGTTAAAGATAGGACATCGCGGTTTTCACCAGTGGATTTAGCACCTCATTTTACATAAAATAAGTCCTATAAATCTACACTTAAGAGTTGATAAAGGTACAAACGAATAAAATGTTTATATATCACATTTTCAAATATCTATTATTCTCCATTTTACTCGATCTCCTAAACGGTTAAAGATTGGACATCGCGGATTTCACCAGTGGATTTAGCACCTCATTTTACATAAAATAAGACCTATAAGTCTACTCTCAAGAGTTGATAAAGGTACAAACGAATAAAATTTTTATATATCACATTTTCAAATATCTATTATTCTCAATTTTACTTGATCTCCTAAACGGTTAAAGATAGGACATCGCGGTTTTTACCAGTAAATTTAGCACCTCATTTTACATAAAATAAGTCCTATAAGTCTACCCTCAAGAGTTGATCAAGGTACAAACGAATAAAATGTTTATATATCACATTTTCAAATATCTATTATTATTCATTTTACTCGATCTCCTAAACGGTTAAAGATAGGACATCGCGGTTTTCACCAGTGGATTTAGCACCTCATTTTACATAAAATATGTCCTATAAGTCTACTCTCAAGGGTTGATAAAGGTACAAACGAATAAAATGTTTATATATCACATCTTCAAATATTCATTATTCTCCATTTTAATCGATCTCCTAAACGGTTAAAGATAGGACATCGCGGTTCTCACCAGTGGATTTAGCACCTCATTTTACATAAAATAAGTAATATATGTCTTCTCTCAAGAGTTGATAAAGGTACAAACGAATAAAATGTTTATATATCACATTATCAAATATCAATTATTCTACATTTTACTCGATCTCCTAAACGGTTAAAGATAGGACATCGCGGTTTTTACCAGTGGATTTAGCACCTCATTTTACATAAAATAGGTCCTATAAGTCTACTCTCAAGAGTTGATAAAGGTAAAAACGTATAAAATGTTTATATATCACATTTTCAAATATTCATTGTTCTCCATTTTACTCGATCTCCTAAACGGTTAAAGACAGGACATCGCGGTTTTCACCAGTGCATTTAGCACCTCATTTTACATAAAATAAGTCCTATAAGTCTTCTCTCAAGAGTTGATAAAGGTACAAACGAATAAAATGTTTATATATCACATTATCAAATATCTATTATTCCCCATTTTACTCGATCTCCAAAACGGTTAAAGATAGGACATCGCGGTTTTCACCAGTGGATTTAGCACCTCATTTTACATAAAATAAGTCCTATAAATCTACACTTAAGAGTTGATAAAGGTACAAACGAATAAAATGTTTATATATCACATTTTCAAATATCTATTATTCTCCATTTTACTCGATCTCCTAAACGGTTAAAGATTGGACATCGCGGATTTCACCAGTGGATTTAGTACCTCATTTTACATAAAATATGACCTATAAGTCTACTCTCAAGAGTTGATAAGGGTACAAACGAATAAAATGTTAATATACCACATTATCAAATATCTATTATTCTCCATTTTACTCGATTTCCTAAACGGTTAGAGATAGGACATCGCGGTTTTTACCAGTGGATTTAGCACCTTATTTTACATAAAATAAGTCAGACAAGTCTACTCTCAAGAGTTGATAAAGGAACAAACGAATAAAATGTTTATATATCACATTTTCAAATATCTATTATTCTCCATTTTACTCGATTTCCTAAACGGTTAAAGATAGGACATCGCGGTTTTTACCAGTGGATTTAGCACCTCATTTTACATAAAATAAGTCCTATATGTCTACCCTCAAGAGTTGATCAAGGTACAAACGAGTAAAATGTTTATATACCACATTTTCAAATATCTATTATTCTCCATTTTACTCGATCTCCTAAACGGTTAAAGATAGGACTTCGCGGTTTTCACCAGAGGATTTAGTTCCTCATTTTACATAAAATAAGTCCTATAAGTCTTCTCTCAAGAGTTGATAAAGGTACAATCGAATAAAATGTATATATATCACATTATCAAATATCTATTATTCTCTATTTTACTCGATCTCCAAAACGGTTAAAGATAGGACATCGCGGATTTCACCAGTGGATTTAGCACCTCATTTTACATAAAATAGGTCCTATAAATCTACTCTCAAGAGTTGATCAAGGTACAAACGAATAAAATGTTTATATATCACATTATCAAATATCTATTATTCTCAATTTTACTTGATCTCCTAAACGGTTAAAGATAGGACATCGCGGTTTTCACCAGTGGATTTAGCACCTCATTTTACATATAATAAGTCCTATAAGTCTACTCTCAAAAGTTGATAAAGGTACAAACGAATAAAATGTTTATATATCACATTTTCAAATATCTATTAATATCCATTTTACTCGATCTCCTAAACGGTTAAAGATAGGACATCGCGAATTTCACCAGTGGATTTAGCACCTCATTTTACATAAATTAAGTCCTATAAGTCTACTCTCAAGAGTTGATAAAGGTACAAACGAATAAAATGTTTATATATCACATTTTCATCGCGGTTTTCACCAGTGGATTTAGCACCTCATTTTACATAAAATAGGTCCTATAAGTCTACTCTCAAGAGTTGATAAAGGTAAAAACGAATAAAATGTTTATATATCACATTTTCAACGCGGTTTTCACCAGTGGATTTAGCACCTCATTTTACATAAAATAGGTCCTATAAGTCTACTCTCAAGAGTTGATAAAGGTACAAACGAATAAAATGTTTATATATCACATTTTCAAATATCTATTATTCTCCATTTTACTCGATCTCCTAAACGGTTAAAGATAGGACATCGCGGTTTTCACCAGTGGATTTTCAAATATCTATTATTCTCCATTTTACTCGATCTCCTAAACGGTTAAAGATTGGACATCGCGGATTTCACCAGTGGATTTAGCACCTCATTTTACATATAATAAGTCCTATTAGTCTACTCTCAAAAGTTGATAAAGGTACAAACGAATAAAATGTTTATATATCACATTTTTAAATATCTATTAATATCCATTTTACTCGATCTCCTAAACGGTTCAAGATAGGACATCGGGGTTTTCACCAGGTGATTTAGCACCTCATTTTACATAAAATAAGTCTTATAAGTCTACTCTCAAGAGTTGATAAAGGTACAAACGAATAAAATGTTTATATATCACATTTTCAAATATCTATTATTCTCCATTTTACTCGATCTCCTAAACGGTTCAAGATTGGACATCGGGGTTTTCACCAGTGGATTTAGCACCTTATTTTACATAAAATAAGTCCTATAAGTCTACTCTCAAGAGTTGATCAAGGTACAAACGAACAAAATGTTTATATATCACATTTTCAAATATCTATTATTCTCCATTTTACTCGATCTCCTAAACGGTTAAAGATTGGACATCGCGGATTTCACCAGTGGATTTAGCACCTCATTTTACATATAATAAGTCCTATTAGTCTACTCTCAAAAGTTGATAAAGGTACAAACGAATAAAATGTTTATATATCACATTTTTAAATATCTATTAATATCCATTTTACTCGATAAACACACCATATATTCATACATGTATTTAAGTTCATGTATTTTCCATGTTGGGACTTTAAAAATTTTTCGAACTCGACCAAAGTATAGTGGACCAATCTCGATGGTCCTGTCCCCTTATATATACGAAAAAAAAAACAGTGTTTCGCATCACTAGACCATCTATAGTCTAGTCAATGTATGAAATATACTGTAAGTGTCACACACCATCCATAGTCTAGTCAATGTGTGAAATATACTCTAAGTGCTACACACCAACCATAGTCTAAGCAATGTGTGAAATATATTCCAAGTGCAACACACCATATATTCATACATGTATTTAAGTTCATGTATTTTCCATGTTGGGACTTTAAAAATTTTTCGAACTCGACCAAAGTATAGTGGACCAATCTCGATGGTCCTGTCCCATTATATATACGAAAAAAAAAACAGTGGTTCGCATCACTCGACGAAGTATATTGTAGCAAATGTATAAAATATATTCTAAGTTCCACACACGAAGTATACTGTAGCAAATGTATAAAATATATTCTAAGTTCCACACACGATGTATACTGTAGCAAATGTATAAAATATATTCTAAGTTCCACACACGAAGTATACTGTAGCAAATGTATAAAATATATTCTAAGTTCCACACACGAAGTATATTGCAGCAAATGTATAAAATATATTCTAAGTTCCACACACGAAGTATACTGTAGCAAATGTATAAAATATATTCTAAGTTCCACACACGAAGTATACTGTAGCAAATGTATAAAATATATTCTAAGTTCCACACACGATGTATACTGTAGCAAATGTATAAAAAATTTTCTAAGTTCCACACACGATGTATACTGTAGCAAATGTATAAAATATATTCTAAGTTCCACACACGAAGTATACTGTAGCAAATGTATAAAATATATTCTAAGTTCCACACACGAAGTATATTGTAGCAAATGTATAAAATATATTCTAAGTTCCACACACGAAGTATATTGTAGCAAATGTATAAAATATATTCTAAGTTCCACACACGAAGTATACTGTAGCAAATGTATAAAATATATTCTAAGTTCCACACACGAAGTATACTGTAGCAAATATGACCTATTTTATGTAAAATGAGGTGCTAAATCCACTGGTAAAAACCGCGATGTCCTATCT
This sequence comes from Silvanus unidentatus, assembly GCA_963930825.1. Taxonomy (NCBI): domain Eukaryota; kingdom Metazoa; phylum Arthropoda; class Insecta; order Coleoptera; family Silvanidae; genus Silvanus; species Silvanus unidentatus. Next base: position 100,700 of record CAWVOD010000034.1, on the reverse strand, counting down.
TTAACCGTTTAGGAGATGGAGTAAAATGGAGAATAATAGATATTTGAAAATGTGATATATAAACATTTTATTCGTTTGTACCTTGATCAACTCTTGAGAGTAGACTTATAAGACTTATTTTATGTAAAATGAGGTGCTAAATAAACTGGTGAAAACCGCGATGTCCTATCTTTAACCGTTTAGGAGATCGAGTAAAATGTAGAATAATAGATATTAGAAAATGTGATATATAAACATTTTGTTCGTTTGTACCTTTATCAACTCTTGTGAGTAGACTTATAGGACATATTTTATGTAAAATGAGGTGCTACATCCACTGGTGAAAACAGCGATGTCCTATCTTGAACCGTTTAGGAGATCGAGTAAAATGTAGAATAATAGATATTTGAAAATGTGATATATAAACATTTTGTTCGTTTGTACCTTTATCAACTCTTGTGAGTAGACTTATAGGACATATTTTATGTAAAATGAGGTGCTACATCCACTGGTGAAAACAGCGATGTCCTATCTTGAACCGTTTAGGAGATCGAGTAAAATGTAGAATAATAGATATTAGAAAATGTGATATATAAACATTTTGTTCGTTTGTACCTTTATCAACTCTTGTGAGTAGACCTATAGGACATATTTTATGTAAAATGAGGTGCTACATCCACTGGTGAAAACAGCGATGTCCTATCTTGAACCGTTTAGGAGATCGAGTAAAATGTAGAATAATAGATATTAGAAAATGTGATATATAAACATTTTGTTCGTTTGTACCTTTATCAACTCTTGTGAGTAGACTTATAGGACATATTTTATGTAAAATGAGGTGCTACATCCACTGGTGAAAACAGCGATGTCCTATCTTGAACCGTTTAGGAGATCGAGTAAAATGGAGAAAAATAGATATTTGAAAATGTGATATATAAACATTTTGTTCGTTTGTACCTTGATCAACTCTTGAGAGTAGACTTATAGGACTTATTTTATGTAAAATGAGGTGCTAAATCCTCTGGTGAAAACCCCGATGTCCAATCTTGAATCGTTTAGGAGATCGAGTAAATTGTAAAATAATAGATATTTGAAAATGTGATATATAAACATTTTGTTCGTTTGTACCTTCATCAACTCTTGAGAGTAGACTTATAGGACATAATTTATGTAAAATGAGGTGCTACATCCACTGGTGAAAACAGCGATGTCCTATCTTGAACCGTTTAGGAGATCGAGTAAAATGGAGAGAAATAGATATTTAAAAATGTGATATATAAACATTTTATTCGTTTTTACCTTTATCAACTCTTGAAAGTAGACTTATAGGACCTATTTTATGTAAAATGAGGTGCTAAATTCACTGGTGAAAACCGCGATGTCCTATCTTTAACCGTTTAAAAGATCGAGTAAAATGGAGAATAATAGATATTTGATAATGTGATATATAAACATTTTATTCGTTTGTACCTTTATCAACTCTTGAGTGTAGACTTATAAGACTTATTTCATGTAAAATGAGGTGCTAAATGTACTGGTGAAAACCGCGATGTCCTATCTTTAACCGTTTAGGAGATCGAGTAAAATGGAGAATAATAGATATTTGAAAATGTGATATATAAACATTTTATTCGTTTTTACCATTATCAACTCTTGAGAGTAGACTTATAGGACTTATTTTATGTAAAATGAGGTGCTAAATCCACTGGTGAAAACCGCGATGTCCTATCTTGAACCGTTTAGGAGATCGAGTAAAATGGATAAAAATAGTTATTTGAAAATGTGATATATAAACATTTTATTCGTTTGTACCTTTATCAACTCTTGAGAGTAGACTTATAGGACCTATTTTATGTAAAATGAGGTGCTAAATTCACTGGTGAAAACAGCGATGTCCTATCTTGAACCGTTTAGGAGATCGAGTAAAATGGAGAATAATAGATATTTGATAATGTGATATATAAACATTTTATTCGTCTGTACCTTTATCAACTCTTGAGTGTAGACTTATAAGACTTATTTCAAGTAAAATGAGGTGCTAAATGTACTGGTGAAAACCGCGATGTCCTATCTTTAACCGTTTAGGAGATCGAGTAAAATGGAGAATAATAGATATTTGAAAATGTGATATATAAACATTTTATTCGTTTGTACCTTTATCAACTTTTGAGAGTAGACTTATAGGTCCTATTTTATGTAAAATGAGGTGCTAAATCCACTGATGAAAACCGCGATGTCCTATCTAGAACCGTTTAGGAGATCGAGTAAAATGGAGAATAATAGATATTTGATAATGTGATATATAAACATTTTATTCGTTTGTACCTTTATCAACTTTTGAGAGTAGGCTTTAAGACTTATTTCATGTAAAATGAGGTGCTAAATGTACTGGTGAAAACCGCGATGTCCTATCTTTAACCGTTTAGGAGATCGAGTAAAATGTAGAATAATAGATATTAGAAAATGTGATATATAAACATTTTGTTCGTTTGTACCTTTATCAACTCTTGTGAGTAGACTTATAGGACATTTTTTATGTAAAATGAGGTGCTACATCCACTGGTGAAAACAGCGATGTCCTATCTTGAACCGTTTAGGAGATCGAGTAAAATGGATATTAATAGATATTTGATAATGTGATATATAAACATTTTATTCGTTTGTACCTTTATCAACTCTTGAGAGTAGACTTATAGGTCTTATTTTATGTAAAATGAGGTGCTAAATCCACTGGTGAAAACCGCGATGTCCTATCTTTTACCGTTTAGGTGATCGAGTAAAATGGAAAATAATAGATATTTGAAAATGTGATATATAAATATTTTATACGTTTTTAACTTTATCAACTCTTGAGAGTAGACTTATAGGGCCTATTTTATGTAAAATGAGGTGCTAAATCCACTGGTAAAAACCGCGATGTCCTATCTTTAACCGTTTAGGAGATCGAGTAAAATGGAGAATAATAGATATTTGAAAATGTGATATATAAACATTTTGTTCGTTTGTACCTTGATCAACTCTTGAGAGTAGACTTATAGGACTTATTTTATGTAAAATGAGGTGCTAAATCCTCTGGTGAAAACCCCGATGTCCAATCTTGAATCGTTTAGGAGATCGAGTAAATTGTAAAATAATAGATATTTGAAAATGTGATATATAAACATTTTGTTCGTTTGTACCTTTATCAACTCTTGTGAGTAGACTTATAGGACATATTTTATGTAAAATGAGGTGCTACATCCACTGGTGAAAACAGCGATGTCCTATCTTGAACCGTTTAGGAGATCGAGTAAAATGTAGAATAATAGATATTTGAAAATGTGATATATAAACATTTTGTTCGTTTGTACCTTTATCAACTCTTGTGAGTAGACTTATAGGACATATTTTATGTAAAATGAGGTGCTACATCCACTGGTGAAAACAGCGATGTCCTATCTTGAACCGTTTAGGAGATCGAGTAAAATGTAGAATAATAGATATTAGAAAATGTGATATATAAACATTTTGTTCGTTTGTACCTTTATCAACTCTTGTGAGTAGACCTATAGGACATATTTTATGTAAAATGAGGTGCTACATCCACTGGTGAAAACAGCGATGTCCTATCTTGAACCGTTTAGGAGATCGAGTAAAATGTAGAATAATAGATATTAGAAAATGTGATATATAAACATTTTGTTCGTTTGTACCTTTATCAACTCTTGTGAGTAGACTTATAAGACATATTTTATGTAAAATGAGGTGCTACATCCACTGGTGAAAACAGCGATGTCCTATCTTGAACCGTTTAGGAGATCGAGTAAAATGGAGAAAAATAGATATTTGAAAATGTGATATATAAACATTTTGTTCGTTTGTACCTTGATCAACTCTTGAGAGTAGACTTATAGGACTTATTTTATGTAAAATGAGGTGCTAAATCCTCTGGTGAAAACCCCGATGTCCAATCTTGAATCGTTTAGGAGATCGAGTAAATTGTAAAATAATAGATATTTGAAAATGTGATATATAAACATTTTGTTCGTTTGTACCTTCATCAACTCTTGAGAGTAGACTTATAGGACATAATTTATGTAAAATAAGGTGCTACATCCACTGGTGAAAACAGCGATGTCCTATCTTGAACCGTTTAGGAGATCGAGTAAAATGGAGAGAAATAGATATTTAAAAATGTGATATATAAACATTTTATTCGTTTTTACCTTTATCAACTCTTGAAAGTAGACTTATAGGACCTATTTTATGTAAAATGAGGTGCTAAATTCACTGGTGAAAACCGCGATGTCCTATCTTTAACCGTTTAAAAGATCGAGTAAAATGGAGAATAATAGATATTTGATAATGTGATATATAAACATTTTATTCGTTTGTACCTTTATCAACTCTTGAGTGTAGACTTATAAGACTTATTTCATGTAAAATGAGGTGCTAAATGTACTGGTGAAAACCGCGATGTCCTATCTTTAACCGTTTAGGAGATCGAGTAAAATGGAGAATAATAGATATTTGAAAATGTGATATATAAACATTTTATTCGTTTTTACCATTATCAACTCTTGAGAGTAGACTTATAGGACTTATTTTATGTAAAATGAGGTGCTAAATCCACTGGTGAAAACCGCGATGTCCTATCTTGAACCGTTTAGGAGATCGAGTAAAATGGATAAAAATAGTTATTTGAAAATGTGATATATAAACATTTTATTCGTTTGTACCTTTATCAACTCTTGAGAGTAGACTTATAGGACCTATTTTATGTAAAATGAGGTGCTAAATTCACTGGTGAAAACAGCGATGTCCTATCTTGAACCGTTTAGGAGATCGAGTAAAATGGAGAATAATAGATATTTGATAATGTGATATATAAACATTTTATTCGTCTGTACCTTTATCAACTCTTGAGTGTAGACTTATAAGACTTATTTCAAGTAAAATGAGGTGCTAAATGTACTGGTGAAAACCGCGATGTCCTATCTTTAACCGTTTAGGAGATCGAGTAAAATGGAGAATAATAGATATTTGAAAATGTGATATATAAACATTTTATTCGTTTGTACCTTTATCAACTTTTGAGAGTAGACTTATAGGTCCTATTTTATGTAAAATGAGGTGCTAAATCCACTGATGAAAACCGCGATGTCCTATCTAGAACCGTTTAGGAGATCGAGTAAAATGGAGAATAATAGATATTTGATAATGTGATATATAAACATTTTATTCGTTTGTACCTTTATCAACTTTTGAGAGTAGGCTTTAAGACTTATTTCATGTAAAATGAGGTGCTAAATGTACTGGTGAAAACCGCGATGTCCTATCTTTAACCGTTTAGGAGATCGAGTAAAATGTAGAATAATAGATATTAGAAAATGTGATATATAAACATTTTGTTCGTTTGTACCTTTATCAACTCTTGTGAGTAGACTTATAGGACATATTTTATGTAAAATGAGGTGCTACATCCACTGGTGAAAACAGCGATGTCCTATCTTGAACCGTTTAGGAGATCGAGTAAAATGGATATTAATAGATATTTGAAAATGTGATATATAAACATTTTATTCGTTTGTACCTTTATCAACTCTTGAGAGTAGACTTATAGGTCTTATTTTATGTAAAATGAGGTGCTAAATCCACTGGTGAAAACCGCGATGTCCTATCTTTTACCGTTTAGGTGATCGAGTAAAATGGAAAATAATAGATATTTGAAAATGTGATATATAAATATTTTATACGTTTTTAACTTTATCAACTCTTGAGAGTAGACTTATAGGGCCTATTTTATGTAAAATGAGGTGCTAAATCCACTGGTAAAAACCGCGATGTCCTATCTTTAACCGTTTAGGAGATCGAGTAAAATGGAGAATAATAGATATTTGAAAATGTGATATATAAACATTTTATTCGTTTGTACCTTTATCAACTCTTGAGAGTAGTCTTATAGGTCTTATTTTATGTAAAATGAGGTACTAAATCCTCTGGAGAAAACCGCGATGTCCTATCTTTAACCGTTTAGGAGATCGAGTAAAATGGATATTAATAGATATTTGAAAATGTGATATATAAACATTTTATTTGTTTGTACCTTTATCAACTCTGGAGAGTAGACTTATAGGACTTATTTTATGTAAAATAAGGTGCTAAATCCACTGGTGAAAACCGCGATGTCCTATCTTTAACCGTTAAGGAGATCGAGTAAAATGGAGAATAATAGATATTTGATAATGTGGTATATATACATTTTATTCGTTTGTACCCTTATCAACTCTTGATAGTAGACATATAAGACTTATTTTATGTAAAATGAGGTGCTGAATCCACTGGTGAAAACCGCGATGTCCTATCTTTAACCGTTAAGGAGATCGAGTAAAATGGAGAATAATAGATATTTGATAATGTGGTATATAAACATTTTATTCGTTTGTACCCTTATCAACTCTTGAGAGTAGACTTATAGGTCTTATTTTATGTAAAATGAAGTACTAAATCCTCTGGAGAAAACCGCGATGTCCTATCTTTAACCGTTTAGGAGATCGAGTAAAATGGATATTAATAGATATTTGAAAATGTGATATATAAACATTTTATTCGTTTTTACCTTTATCAACTCTTGAGAGTAGACTTACAGGACCTATTTTATGTAAAATGAGGGGCTAAATCCACTGGTGAGAACCGCGATGTCCTATCTTTTACCGTTTAGGAGATCGAGTAAAATGGAAAATAATAGATATTTGAAAATGTGATATATAAACATTTTATTCGTTTGTACCTTGATCAACTCTTGAGGGTAGACTTATAGGACCTATTTTATGTAAAATGAGGTGCTAAATCCACTGGTGAAATCCGCGATGTCCTATCTTTAACCGTTTTGGAGATCGAGTAAAATGGAGAATAATAGATATTTGATAATGTGATATATAAACATTTTATTCGTTTGTACCTTTATCAACTCTTGAGAGAAGACTTATAGGACTTATTTTATGTAAAATGAGGGGCTAAATCCACTGGTGAAATCCGCGATGTCCTATCTTTAACCGTTTTGGAGATCGAGTAAAATGGAAAATATTAGATATTTGAAAATGTGATATATAAACATTTTATTCGTTTGTACCTTTATCAACTTTTGAGAGTAGACTTATAGGACTTATTTTATGTAAAATGAGGTGCTAAATCCACTGGTAAAAACCGCGATGTCCTATCTTTAACCGTTTAGGAGATCGAGTAAAATGGAGAATAATAGATATTTGATAATGTGATATATAAAAATTTTATTCGTTTGTACCTTTATCAACTCTTGAGAGTAGACTTATAGGACTTATTTTATGTAAAATGAGGTGCTAAATCCTCTGGAGAAAACCGCGATGTCCTATCTTTAACCGTTTAGGAGACCGAGTAAAATGGATATTAATAGATATTTGAAAATGTGATATATAAACATTTTATTTGTTTGTACCTTTATCAACTCTTGAGAGTAGACTTATAGGACTTATTTTATGTAAAATGAGGTGCTAAATCCACTGGTGAAAACCGCGATGTCCTATCTTTTACCGTTTAGGAGATCGAGTAAAATGGAAAATAATAGATATTTGAAAATGTGATATATAAACATTTTATTCGTTTGTACCTTGATCAACTCTTGAGGGTAGACTTATAGGACCTATTTTATGTAAAATGAGGTGCTAAATCCACTGGTGAAATCCGCGATGTCCTATCTTTAACCGTTTTGGAGATCGAGTAAAATGGAGAATAATAGATATTTGATAATGTGATATATAAACATTTTATTCGTTTGTACCTTTATCAACTCTTGAGAGAAGACTTATAGGACTTATTTTATGTAAAATGAGGGGCTAAATCCACTGGTGAAATCCGCGATGTCCTATCTTTAACCGTTTTGGAGATCGAGTAAAATGGAAAATATTAGATATTTGAAAATGTGATATATAAACATTTTATTCGTTTGTACCTTTATCAACTTTTGAGAGTAGACTTATAGGACTTATTTTATGTAAAATGAGGTGCTAAATCCACTGGTGAAAACCGCGATGTCCTATCTTTAACCGTTTAGGAGATCGAGTAAAATGGAGAATAATAGATATTTGATAATGTGATATATAAACATTTTATTCGTTTGTACCTTTATCAACTTTTAAGAGTAGACCTATAAGACTTATTTTATGTAAAATGAGGTGCTAAATCCACTGGTGAAAACCGCGATGTCCTATCTTTAACCGTTTTGGAGATCGAGTAAAATGGAGAATAATAGATATTTGATAATGTGAAATATAAACATTTTATTCGTTTGTACCTTTATCAACTCTTGAGAGAAGACTTATAGGACTTATTTTATGTAAAATGAGGTGCTAAATCCACTGGTGAAAACCGCGATGTCCTATCTTTAACCGTTTAGGAGATCGAGTAAAATGAAAAATATTGAATATTTGAAAATGTGATATATAAACATTTTATTCGTTTGTACCTTGATCAACTCTTGAGGGTAGACTTATAGGACTTATTTTATGTAAAATAAGGTGCTAAATCCATTGGTGAAAACCGCGATGTGATATCTTTAACCGTTTAGTAGATCGAGTAAAATGGAGAATAATAGATATTTGATAATGTGATATATATACATTTTATTCGTTTGTACCTTTATCAACTCTTGAGAGTAGACTTATAGGACTTATTTTATGTAAAATAAGGTGCTAAATTTACTGGTGAAAACCGCGATGTCCTATCTTTAACCGTTAAGGAGATCGAGTAAAATGGAGAATAATAGATATTTGATAATGTGGTATATAAACATTTTATTCGTTTGTACCCTTATCAACTCTTGATAGTAGACATATAAGACTTATTTTATGTAAAATGAGGTGCTGAATCCACTGGTGAAAACCGCGATGTCCTATCTTTAACCGTTAAGGAGATCGAGTAAAATGGAGAATAATAGATATTTGATAATGTGGTATATAAACATTTTATTCGTTTGTACCTTTATCAACTCTTGAGAGTAGACTTATAGGACCTATTTTATGTAAAATGAGGGGCTAAATCCACTGGTGAGAACCGCGATGTCCTATCTTTAACCGTTTAGGAGATCGAGTAAAATGTAGAATAATAGATATTAGAAAATGTGATATATAAACATTTTGTTCGTTTGTACCTTTATCAACTCTTGTGAGTAGACTTATAGGACATATTTTATGTAAAATGAGGTGCTACATCCACTGGTGAAAACAGCGATGTCCTATCTTGAACCGTTTAGGAGATCGAGTAAAATGGATATTAATAGATATTTGAAAATGTGATATATAAACATTTTATTCGTTTGTACCTTTATCAACTCTTGAGAGTAGACTTATAGGTCTTATTTTATGTAAAATGAGGTGCTAAATCCACTGGTAAAAACCGCGATGTCCTATCTTTTACCGTTTAGGTGATCGAGTAAAATGGAAAATAATAGATATTTGAAAATGTGATATATAAATATTTTATACGTTTTTAACTTTATCAACTCTTGAGAGTAGACTTATAGGGCCTATTTTATGTAAAATGAGGTGCTAAATCCACTGGTAAAAACCGCGATGTCCTATCTTTAACCGTTTAGGAGATCGAGTAAAATGGAGAATAATAGATATTTGAAAATGTGATATATAAACATTTTATTCGTTTGTACCTTTATCAACTCTTGAGAGTAGTCTTATAGGTCTTATTTTATGTAAAATGAGGTACTAAATCCTCTGGAGAAAACCGCGATGTCCTATCTTTAACCGTTTAGGAGATCGAGTAAAATGGATATTAATAGATATTTGAAAATGTGATATATAAACATTTTATTTGTTTGTACCTTTATCAACTCTTGAGAGTAGACTTATAGGACTTATTTTATGTAAAATAAGGTGCTAAATCCACTGGTGAAAACCGCGATGTCCTATCTTTAACCGTTAAGGAGATCGAGTAAAATGGAGAATAATAGATATTTGATAATGTGGTATATATACATTTTATTCGTTTGTACCCTTATCAACTCTTGATAGTAGACATATAAGACTTATTTTATGTAAAATGAGGTGCTGAATCCACTGGTGAAAACCGCGATGTCCTATCTTTAACCGTTAAGGAGATCGAGTAAAATGGAGAATAATAGATATTTGATAATGTGGTATATAAACATTTTATTCGTTTGTACCCTTATCAACTCTTGAGAGTAGACTTATAGGTCTTATTTTATGTAAAATGAAGTACTAAATCCTCTGGAGAAAACCGCGATGTCCTATCTTTAACCGTTTAGGAGATCGAGTAAAATGGATATTAATAGATATTTGAAAATGTGATATATAAACATTTTATTCGTTTTTACCTTTATCAACTCTTGAGAGTAGACTTACAGGACCTATTTTATGTAAAATGAGGGGCTAAATCCACTGGTGAGAACCGCGATGTCCTATCTTTTACCGTTTAGGAGATCGAGTAAAATGGAAAATAATAGATATTTGAAAATGTGATATATAAACATTTTATTCGTTTGTACCTTGATCAACTCTTGAGGGTAGACTTATAGGACCTATTTTATGTAAAATGAGGTGCTAAATCCACTGGTGAAATCCGCGATGTCCTATCTTTAACCGTTTTGGAGATCGAGTAAAATGGAGAATAATAGATATTTGATAATGTGATATATAAACATTTTATTCGTTTGTACCTTTATCAACTCTTGAGAGAAGACTTATAGGACTTATTTTATGTAAAATGAGGGGCTAAATCCACTGGTGAAATCCGCGATGTCCTATCTTTAACCGTTTTGGAGATCGAGTAAAATGGAAAATATTAGATATTTGAAAATGTGATATATAAACATTTTATTCGTTTGTACCTTTATCAACTTTTGAGAGTAGACTTATAGGACTTATTTTATGTAAAATGAGGTGCTAAATCCACTGGTAAAAACCGCGATGTCCTATCTTTAACCGTTTAGGAGATCGAGTAAAATGGAGAATAATAGATATTTGATAATGTGATATATAAAAATTTTATTCGTTTGTACCTTTATCAACTCTTGAGAGTAGACTTATAGGACTTATTTTATGTAAAATGAGGTGCTAAATCCTCTGGAGAAAACCGCGATGTCCTATCTTTAACCGTTTAGGAGACCGAGTAAAATGGATATTAATAGATATTTGAAAATGTGATATATAAACATTTTATTTGTTTGTACCTTTATCAACTCTTGAGAGTAGACTTATAGGACTTATTTTATGTAAAATGAGGTGCTAAATCCACTGGTGAAAACCGCGATGTCCTATCTTTTACCGTTTAGGAGATCGAGTAAAATGGAAAATAATAGATATTTGAAAATGTGATATATAAACATTTTATTCGTTTGTACCTTGATCAACTCTTGAGGGTAGACTTATAGGACCTATTTTATGTAAAATGAGGTGCTAAATCCACTGGTGAAATCCGCGATGTCCTATCTTTAACCGTTTTGGAGATCGAGTAAAATGGAGAATAATAGATATTTGATAATGTGATATATAAACATTTTATTCGTTTGTACCTTTATCAACTCTTGAGAGAAGACTTATAGGACTTATTTTATGTAAAATGAGGGGCTAAATCCACTGGTGAAATCCGCGATGTCCTATCTTTAACCGTTTTGGAGATCGAGTAAAATGGAAAATATTAGATATTTGAAAATGTGATATATAAACATTTTATTCGTTTGTACCTTTATCAACTTTTGAGAGTAGACTTATAGGACTTATTTTATGTAAAATGAGGTGCTAAATCCACTGGTAAAAACCGCGATGTCCTATCTTTAACCGTTTAGGAGATCGAGTAAAATGGAGAATAATAGATATTTGATAATGTGATATATAAAAATTTTATTCGTTTGTACCTTTATCAACTCTTGAGAGTAGACTTATAGGACTTATTTTATGTAAAATGAGGTGCTAAATCCTCTGGAGAAAACCGCGATGTCCTATCTTTAACCGTTTAGGAGACCGAGTAAAATGGATATTAATAGATATTTGAAAATGTGATATATAAACATTTTATTTGTTTGTACCTTTATCAACTCTTGAGAGTAGACTTATAGGACTTATTTTATGTAAAATGAGGTGCTAAATCCACTGGTGAAAACCGCGATGTCCTATCTTTAACCGTTTAGGAGATCGAGTAAAATGGAGAATAATAGATATTTGATAATGTGATATATAAACATTTTATTCGTTTGTACCTTTATCAACTTTTAAGAGTAGACCTATAAGACTTATTTTATGTAAAATGAGGTGCTAAATCCACTGGTGAAAACCGCGATGTCCTATCTTTAACCGTTTTGGAGATCGAGTAAAATGGAGAATAATAGATATTTGATAATGTGAAATATAAACATTTTATTCGTTTGTACCTTTATCAACTCTTGAGAGAAGACTTATAGGACTTATTTTATGTAAAATGAGGTGCTAAATCCACTGGTGAAAACCGCGATGTCCTATCTTTAACCGTTTAGGAGATCGAGTAAAATGAAAAATATTGAATATTTGAAAATGTGATATATAAACATTTTATTCGTTTGTACCTTGATCAACTCTTGAGGGTAGACTTATAGGACTTATTTTATGTAAAATAAGGTGCTAAATCCATTGGTGAAAACCGCGATGTGATATCTTTAACCGTTTAGTAGATCGAGTAAAATGGAGAATAATAGATATTTGATAATGTGATATATATACATTTTATTCGTTTGTACCTTTATCAACTCTTGAGAGTAGACTTATAGGACTTATTTTATGTAAAATAAGGTGCTAAATTTACTGGTGAAAACCGCGATGTCCTATCTTTAACCGTTAAGGAGATCGAGTAAAATGGAGAATAATAGATATTTGATAATGTGGTATATAAACATTTTATTCGTTTGTACCCTTATCAACTCTTGATAGTAGACATATAAGACTTATTTTATGTAAAATGAGGTGCTGAATCCACTGGTGAAAACCGCGATGTCCTATCTTTAACCGTTAAGGAGATCGAGTAAAATGGAGAATAATAGATATTTGATAATGTGGTATATAAACATTTTATTCGTTTGTACCCTTATCAACTCTTGAGAGTAGACTTATAGGACCTATTTTATGTAAAATGAGGGGCTAAATCCACTGGTGAGAACCGCGATGTCCTATCTTTTACCGTTTAGGAGATCGAGTAAAATGGAAAATAATAGATATTTGAAAATGTGATATATAAACATTTTATTCGTTTGTACCTTGATCAACTCTTGAGGGTAGACTTATAGGACCTATTTTATGTAAAATGAGGTGCTAAATCCACTGGTGAAATCCGCGATGTCCTATCTTTAACCGTTTTGGAGATCGAGTAAAATGGAGAATAATAGATATTTGATAATGTGATATATAAACATTTTATTCGTTTGTACCTTTATCAACTCTTGAGAGAAGACTTATAGGACTTATTTTATGTAAAATGAGGGGCTAAATCCACTGGTGAAATCCGCGATGTCCTATCTTTAACCGTTTTGGAGATCGAGTAAAATGGAAAATATTAGATATTTGAAAATGTGATATATAAACATTTTATTCGTTTGTACCTTTATCAACTTTTGAGAGTAGACTTATAGGACTTATTTTATGTAAAATGAGGTGCTAAATCCACTGGTAAAAACCGCGATGTCCTATCTTTAACCGTTTAGGAGATCGAGAAAAATGGAGAATAATAGATATTTGATAATGTGATATATAAAAATTTTATTCGTTTGTACCTTTATCAACTCTTGAGAGTAGACTTATAGGACTTATTTTATGTAAAATGAGGTGCTAAATCCACTGGTGAAATCCGCGATGTCCTATCTTTAACCGTTTTGGAGATCGAGTAAAATAGAGAATAATAGATATTTGATAATGTGATATATAAACATTTTATTCGTTTGTACCTTTATCAACTCTTGAGAGAAGACTTATAGGACTTATTTTATGTAAAATGAGGTGCTAAATCCACTGGTGAAAACCGCGATGTCCTATCTTTAACCGTTTAGAAGATCGAGTAAAATGGAGAATAATGAATATTTGAAAATGTGATATATAAACATTTTATTCGTTTGTACCTTGATCAACTCTTGAGGGTAGACTTATAGGACCTATTTTATGTAAAATGAGGTGCTAAATCCACTGGTGAGAACCGCGATGTCCTATCTTTTACCGTTTTGGAGATCGAGTAAAATGGAGAATAATAGATATTTGAAAATGTGATATATAAATATTTTATACGTTTTTACCTTTATCAACTCTTGAGAGTAGACTTATAGGACCTATTTTATGTAAAATGAGGTGCTAAATCCACTGGTAAAAACTGCGATGTCCTATCTTTAACCGTTTAGGAGATCGAGTAAAATGGAGAATAATAGATATTTGAAAATGTGATATATAAACATTTTATTCGTTTGTACCTTTATCAACTCTTGAGAGTAGACTTATAGGTCTTATTTTATGTAAAATGAGGTACTAAATCCTCTGGAGAAAACCGCGATGTCCTAATCTTTAACCGTTTAGGAGATCGAGTAAAATGGAGAATAATAGAAATTTGAAAATGTGATATATAAACATTTTATTCGTTTGTACCTTTATCAACTCTTAAGTGTAGATTTATAGGACTTATTTTATGTAAAATGAGGTGCTAAATCCACTAGTAAAAACCGCGATGTCCTATCTTTAACCTTTTAGGAGATCAAGTAAAATGGAGAATAATAGATATTTGAAAATGTGACATATAAACATTTTATTCGTTTGTACCTTTATCAACTCTTGAGAGTAGACTTATAGGTCTTATTTTATGTAAAATGAGGTACTAAATCCTCTGGAGAAAACCGCGATGTCCTATCTTTAACCGTTTAGGAGATCGAGTAAAATGGATATTAATAGATATTTGAAAATGTGATATATAAACATTTTATTTGTTTGTACCTTTATCAACTCTTGAGAGTAGACTTATAGGACTTATTTTATGTAAAATAAGGTGCTAAATCCACCGGTGAAAACCGCGATGTCCTATCTTGAACCGTTTAGGAGATCGAGTAAAATGGAGAATAATAGATATTTGATAATGTGATATATAAACATTTTATTCGCTTGTACCTTGATCAACTCTTGAGGGTAGACTTATAGGACCTATTTTATGTAAAATGAGGTGCTAAATCCACTGGTGAAAACCGCGATGTCCTATCTTTAACCGTTTAGGAGATCGAGTAAAATGGATATTAATAGATATTTGAAAATGTGATATATAAACATTTTATTCGTTTGTACCTTTATCAACTTTTGAGAGTAGACTTATAGGACTTATTATATGTAAAATGAGGTGCTAAATCCACTGGTGTAAACCGCGATGTCCAATCTTTAACCGTTTAGGAGATCGAGTAAAATGGAGAATAATAGATATTTGAAAATGTGATATATAAACATTTTATTCGTTTGTACCTTTATCAACTCTTAAGAGTAGACTTATAGGACTTATTTTATGTAAAATGAGGTGCTAAATCCACTGGTGAAAACCGCGATGTCCTATCTTGAACCGTTTAGGAGATCGAGTAAAATGGAGAAAAATAGATATTTGAAAATGTGATATACAAAAATTTTATTCGTTTGTACCTTTATGAACTCTTGAGAGTAGACTTATAGGATCTATTTTATGTAAAATGATGTGCTAAATCCACTGGTGAAAACCGCGACGTCCTATCTTGAACCGTTTAGGAGATCGAGTAAAATGGAGAAAAATAGATATTTGAAAATGTGATATATAAACATTTTATTCGTTTTTACCTTTATCAACTCTTGAGAGTAGACTTATAGGACTTATTATATGTAAAATGAGGTGCTAAATCCACTGGTGAAAACCGCGATGTCCTATCTTTAACCGTTTAGGAGATCGAGTAAAATGGAGAATAATAGATATTTGATAATGTGATATATATACATTTTATTCGTTTGTACCTTTATCAACTCTTGAGAGTAGACTTATAGGTCTTATTTCATGTAAAATGAGTTGCTAAATCCACTGGTGAAATCCGCGATGTCCAATCTTTAACCGTTTAGGAGATCGAGTAAAATGGAGAATAATAGATATTTGAAAATGTGATATATAAACATTTTATTCGTTTGTACCTTTATCAACTCTTAAGAGTAGACTTATAGGACTTATTTTATGTAAAATGAGGTGCTAAATCCACTGGTGAAAACCGCGATGTCCTATCTTGAACCGTTTAGGAGATCGAGTAAAATGGAGAAAAATAGATATTTGAAAATGTGATATACATAAATTTTATTCGTTTGTACCTTTATGAACTCTTGAGAGTAGACTTATAGGACCTATTTTATGTAAAATGATGTGCTAAATCCACTGGTGAAAACCGCGATGTCCTATCTTGAACCGTTTAGGAGATCGAGTAAAATGGAGAAAAATAGATATTTGAAAATGTGATATATAAACATTTTATTCGTTTTTACCTTTATCAACTCTTGAGAGTAGACTTATAGGACTTATTTTTATGTAAAATGGGGTGCTTAATCCACTGATGAAAACCGCGATGTCCTATCTTTTACGGTTTAGGAGATCGAGTAAAATGGAAAATAATAGATATTTGAAAATGTGATATATAAACATTTTATTCGTTTGTACCTTTATCAACTCTTGAGAGTAGACTTATAGGACTTATTATATGTAAAATGAGGTGCTAAATCCACTGGTGAAAACCGCGATATCCTATCTTTAACCGTTTAGGAGATCAAGTAAAATTGAGAATAATAGATATTTGAAAATGTGATATATAAAAATTTTATTCGTTTGTACCTTTATCAACTCTTGAGAGTAGACTTATAGGACTTATTTTATGTAAAATGAGGTGCTAAATCCACTGGCAAAAACCGCGATGTCCTATCTTTAACCGTTTAGGAGATCGAGTAAAATGGAGAATAATAGATATTTGATAATGTGATATATATACATTTTATTCGTTTGTACCTTTATCAACTCTTGAGAGTAGACTTATAGGTCTTATTTTATGTAAAATGAGTTGCTAAATCCACAGGTGAAATCCGCGATGTCCAATCTTTAACCGTTTAGGAGATCGAGTAAAATGGAGAATAATAGATATTTGAAAATGTGATATATAAACATTTTATTCGTTTGTACCTTTATCAACTCTTAAGAGTAGACTTATAGGACTTATTTTATGTAAAATGAGGTGCTAAATCCACTGGTGAAAGCCGCGATGTCCTATCTTGAACCGTTTAGGAGATCGAGTAAAATGGAGAAAAATAGATATTTGAAAATGTGATATACAAAAATTTTATTCGTTTGTACCTTTATGAACTCTTGAGAGTAGACTTATAGGACCTATATAATGTAAAATGATGTGCTAAATCCACTGGTGAAAACCGCGATGTCCTATCTTGAACCGTTTAGGAGATCGAGTAAAATGGAAAATAATAGATATTTGAAAATGTGATATAAAAACATTTTATTCGTTTGTTCCTTGATCAACTCTTGAGGGTAGACTTATAAGACCTATTTTATGTAAAATGAGGTGCTAAATCCACTGGTGAAATCCGCGATGTCCTATCTTTAACCGTTATGAAGATCGAGTAAAATGGAGAATAATAGATATTTGGTAATGTGATATATAAACATTTTATTCGTTTGTACCTTTATCAACTCTTGAGAGAAGACTTATAAGACTTATTTTATGTAAAATGAGGTGCTAAATCCACTGGTGAAAACCACGATGTCCTATCTTTAACCGTTTAGGAGATCGAGTAAAATGGAGAATAATGAATATTTGAAAATGTGATATATAAACATTTTATTCGTTTGTACCTTGATCAACTCTTGAGGGTAGACTTATAGGACCTATTTTATGTAAAATGAGGGGCTAAATCCACCGGTGAGAACCGCGATGTCTTATCTTTTACCGTTTTGGAGATCGAGTAAAATGGAGAATAATAGATATTTGATAATGTGATATATAAATATTTTATACGTTTTTACCTTTATCAACTCTTGAGAGTAGACTTATAGGACCTATTTTATGTAAAATGAGGGGCTAAATCCACCGGTGAGAACCGCGATGTCCTATCTTTTACCGTTTTGGAGATCGAGTAAAATGGAGAATAATAGATATTTGATAATGTGATATATAAATATTTTATACGTTTTTACCTTTATCAACTCTTGAGAGTAGACTTATAGGCCTTATTTTATGTAAAATGAGGTACTAAATCCTCTGGAGAAAACCGCGATGTCCTATCTTTAACCGTTTAGGAGAACGAGTAAAATGGATATTAATAGATATTTGAAAATGTGATATATAAACATTTTATTCGTTTGTACCTTTATCAACTTTTGAGAGTAGACTTATAGGACTTATTATATGTAAAATGAGGTGCTAAATCCACTGGTGAAAACCGCGATGTCCAATCTTTAACCGTTTAGGAGATCGAGTAAAATGGAGAATAATAGATATTTGAAAATGTGATATATAAACATTTTATTCGTTTGTACCTTTATCAACTCTTAAGAGTAGACTTATAGGACTTATTTTATGTAAAATGAGGTGCTAAATCCACTGGTGAAAACCGCGATGTCCTATCTTGAACCGTTTAGGAGATCGAGTAAAATGGAGAAAAATAGATATTTGAAAATGTGATATATAAACATTTTATTCGTTTGTACCTTTATCAACTCTTGAGAGTAGACTTATAGGTCTTATTTTATGTAAAATGAGGTACTAAATCCTCTGGAGAAAACCGCGATGTCCTATCTTTAACCGTTTAGGAGATCGAGTAAAATGGATATTAATAGATATTTGAAAATGTGATATATAAACATTTTATTCGTTTGTACCTTTATCAACTTTTGAGAGTAGACTTATAGGACTTATTATATGTAAAATGAGGTTCTAAATCCACTGGTGAAAACCGCGATGTCCTATCTTTAACCGTTTAGGAGATCAAGTAAAATTGAGAATAATAGATATTTGAAAATGTGATATATAAAAATTTTATTCGTTTGTACCTTTATCAACTCTTGAGAGTAGACTTATAGGACCTATTTTATGTAAAATGATGTGCTAAATCCACTGGTGAAAACCGCGATGTTCTATCTTGAACCGTTTAGGAGATCGAGTAAAATGGAGAAAAATAGATATTTGAAAATGTGATATATAAACATTTTATTCGTTTTTAACTTTATCAACTCTTGAGAGTAGACTTATAGGACTTATTTCTATGTAAAATGGGGTGCTTAATCCACTGATGAAAACCGCGATGTCCTATCTTTTACCGTTTAGGAGATCGAGTAAAATGGAAAATAATAGATATTTGATAATGTGATATATAAACATTTTATTCGTTTGTACCTTTATCAACTCTTGAGAGAAGACTTATAAGACTTATTTTATGTAAAATGAGGTGCTAAATCCACTGGTGAAAACCGCGATGTCCTATCTTTAACCGTTTAGGAGATCGAGAAAAATGGAGAATAATGAATATTTGAAAATGTGATATATAAACATTTTATTCGTTTGTACCTTGATCAACTCTTGAGGGTAGACTTATAGGACCTATTTTATGTAAAATGAGGGGCTAAATCCACTGGTGAGAACCGCGATGTCCTATCTTTTACCGTTTTGGAGATCGAGTAAAATGGAGAATAATAGATATTTGATAATGTGATATATAAATATTTTATACGTTTTTACCTTTATCAACTCTTGAGAGTAGACTTATAGGACCTATTTTATGTAAAATGAGGTGCTAAATCCACTGGTAAAAACCGCGATGTCCTATCTTTAACCGTTTAGGAGATCGAGTGAAATGGAGAATAATAGATATTTGAAAATGTGATATATAAACATTTTATTCGTTTGTACCTTGATCAACTCTTGAGGGTAGACTTATAGGACCTATTTTATGTAAAATGAAAGGGTAAATCCACTGGTGAAAACCGAGATGTCCTATCTTGAACCGTTTAGGAGATCGAGTAAAATGGAGAATAATAGATATTTGATAATGTGATATATAAATATTTTATACGTTTTTACCTTTATCAACTCTTGAGAGTAGACTTATAGGACCTATTTTATGTAAAATGAGGGGCTAAATCCACTGGTGAGAACCGCGATGTCCTATCTTTTACCGTTTTGGAGATCGAGTAAAATGGAGAATAATAGATATTTGATAATGTGATATATAAATATTTTAAACGTTTTTACCTTTATCAACTCTTGAGAGTAGACTTATAGGACCTATTTTATGTAAAATGAGGTGCTAAATCCACTGGTAAAAACCGCGATGTCCAATCTTTAACCGTTTAGGAGATCGAGTGAAATGGAGAATAATAGATATTTGAAAATGTGATATATAAACATTTTATTCGTTTGTACCTTGATCAACTCTTGAGGGTAGACTTATAGGACCTATTTTATGTAAAATGATGTGCTAAATCCACTGGTGAAAACCGCGATGTCCTATCTTGAACCGTTTAGGAGATCGAGTAAAATGGAGAAAAATAGATATTTGAAAATGTGATATATAAACATTTTATTCGTTTTTACCTTTATCAACTCTTGAGAGTAGACTTATAGGACTTATTTTTATGTAAAATGGGGTGCTTAATCCACTGATGAAAACCGCGATGTCCTATCTTTTACCGTTTAGGAGATCGAGTAAAATGGAAAATAATAGATATTTGATAATGTGATATATAAACATTTTATTCGTTTGTACCTTTATCAACTCTTGAGAGAAGACTTATAAGACTTATTTTATGTAAAATGAGGTGCTAAATCCACTGGTGAAAACCGCGATGTCCTATCTTTAACCGTTTAGGAGATCGAGTAAAATGGAGAATAATGAATATTTGAAAATGTGATATATAAACATTTTATTCGTTTGTACCTTGATCAACTCTTGAGGGTAGACTTATAGGACCTATTTTATGTAAAATGAGGGGCTAAATCCACTGGTGAGAACCGCGATGTCCTATCTTTCACCGTTTTGGAGATCGAGTAAAATGGAGAATAATAGATATTTGATAATGTGATATATAAATATTTTATACGTTTTTACCATTATCAACTCTTGAGAGTAGACTTATAGGACCTATTTTATGTAAAATGAGGTGCTAAATCCACTGGTAAAAACCGCGATGTCCTATCTTTAACCGTTTAGGAGATCGAGTGAAATGGAGAATAATAGATATTTGAAAATGTGATATATAAACATTTTATTCGTTTGTACCTTGATCAACTCTTGAGGGTAGACTTATAGGACCTATTTTATGTAAAATGAAAGGGTAAATCCACTGGTGAGAACCGCGATGTCCTATCTTTTACCGTTTAGGAGATCGAGTAAAATGGAAAATAATAGATATTTGAAAATGTGATATATAAGTATTTTATACGTTTTTACCTTTATCAACTCTTGAGAGTAGACTTATAGGTCATATTTTATGTAAAATGAGGTACTAAATCCTCTGGAGAAAACCGCGATGTCCTATCTTTAACCGTTTAGGAAATCGAGTAAAATGGATATTAATAGATATTTGAAAATGTGATATATAAACATTTTATTTGTTTGTACCTTTATCAACTCTTGAGAGTAGTTTTATAGGACTTATGTTATGTAAAATAAGGTGCTAAATCCACTGGTGAAAACCGCGATGTCCTTTCTTTAACCGTTTAGGAGATCGAGTAAAATGGAGAATAATAGATATTTGATAATGTGATATATAAACATTTTATTCGTTTGTACCTTTATCAACTTTTGAGAGTAGACTTATAAGACTTATTTTATGTAAAATGAGGTGCTAAATCCACTGGTGAAAACCGCGATGTCCTATCTTTAACCGTTAAGGAGATCGAGTAAAATGGAGAATAATAGATATTTGATAATGTGGTATATAAACATTTTATTCGTTTGACCCTTATCAACTCTTGAGAGTAGACTTATAGGACTTATTTTATGTAAAATGAGTTGCTTAATCCACTGGTGAAAACCGCGATGTAATATCTTTAACCGTTTAGGAGATCGAGTAAAATGGAGAATAGTAGATATTTGAAAATGTGATATATAAACATTTTATTCGTTTTTACCTTTATCAACTCTTGAGAGTAGACTTATAGGACCTATTTTATGTAAAATGAGGTTCTAAATCCACTGGTGAAAACTGCGATGTCCAATCTTTAACCGTTTAGGAGATGGAGTAAAATGGAGAATAATAGATATTTGAAAATGTGATATATAAACATTTTATTTGTTTGTACTTTTATCAACTCTTGAGAGTAGACTTATAGGACTTATTTTATGTAAAATGAGGTGCTAAATCCACTGGTGAAAACCGCGATGTAATATCTTTAACCGTTTAGGAGATCGAGTAAAATGGAGAATAGTAGATATTTGAAAATGTGATATATAAACATTTTATTCGTTTTTACCTTTATCAACTCTTGAGAGTAGACTTATAGGACCTATTTTATGTAAAATGAGGTTCTAAATCCACTGGTGAAAACTGCGATGTCCAATCTTTAACCGTTTAGGAGATGGAGTAAAATGGAGAATAATAGATATTTGAAAATGTGATATATAAACATTTTATTTGTTTGTACTTTTATCAACTCTTGAGAGTAGACTTATAGGACTTATTTTATGTAAAATAAGGTGCTAAATCCACTGGTAAAAACCGCGATGTCCTATCTCTAACCGTTTAAGAGATCGAGTAAAATTAATAATAACAGATATTTGAAAATGTGATATATAAACATTTTATTCGTTTGTACCTTGAACAACTCTTGAGGGTAGACTTATAGGACCTATTTTATGTAAAATGAGGGGCAAAATCCACTGGTGAGAACCGCGATGTCCTATCTTTTACCGTTTTGGAGATCGAGTAAAATGGAGATTAATAGATATTTGATAATGTGATATATAAATATTTTATACGTTTTTACCTTTATCAACTCTAGAGAGTAGACTTATAGGACCTATTTTATGTAAAATGAGGTGCTAAATCCACTGGTAAAAACCGCGATGTCCTATTTTTAACCGTTTAGGAGATCGAGTGAAATGGAGAATAATAGATATTTGAAAATGTGATATATAAACATTTTATTCGTTTGTACCTTGATCAACTCTTGAGGGTAGACTTAAAGGACCTATTTTATGTAAAATGAGGGGCTAAATCCACTGGTGAGAACCGCGATGTCCTATCTTTTACCGTTTAGGAGATCGAGTATAATGGAAAATAATAGATATTTGAAAATGGGATATATAAATATTTTATACGTTTTTACCTTTATCAACTCTTGAGAGTAGACTTATAGGACCTATTTTATGTAAAATGAGGTGCTAAATCCACTGGTAAAAACCGCGATGTCCAATCTTTAACCGTTTAGGAGATGGAGTAAAATGGAGAATAATAAATATTTGAAAATGTGATATATAAACATTTTATTTGTTTGTACTTTTATCAACTCTTGAGAGTAGACTTATAGGACCTATTTTATGTAAAATGAGGTTCTAAATCCACTGGTGAAAACTGCGATGTCCAATCTTTAACCGTTTAGGAGATGGAGTAAAATGGAGAATAATAGATATTTGAAAATGTGATATATAAACATTTTATTTGTTTGTACTTTTATCAACTCTTGAGAGTAGACTTATAGGACTTATTTTATGTAAAATGAGGTGCTAAATCCACTGGTGAAATCCGCGATGTCCTATCTTTAACCGATTAGGAGATCGAGTATAATGGAGAATAATAGATATTTGATAATATGATATATAAACATTTTATTCGTTTGTTCCTTTATCAACTCTTGAGAGTAGACTTATAGGAATTATTTTATGTAAAATAAGGTGCTAAATCCACTGGTAAAAACCGCGATGTCCTATCTCTAACCGTTTAAGAGATCGAGTAAAATTAATAATAACAGATATTTGAAAATGTGATATATAAACATTTTATTCGTTTGTACCTTTATCAAC
The DNA here is from genome assembly GCA_963930825.1 of Silvanus unidentatus. Lineage (NCBI taxonomy): Eukaryota > Metazoa > Arthropoda > Insecta > Coleoptera > Silvanidae > Silvanus > Silvanus unidentatus. The sequence continues at coordinate 76,668 of CAWVOD010000034.1, read as the reverse complement.
TCTTGAGAGTAGACTTATAAGAGTTATTTTATGTAAAATGAGGTGCTAAATCGACTAATGAAAACCGCGATGTCTTATCTTTAACCGTTTAGGAAATCGAGTAAAATGGAGAATAATAGATATTTGAAAATGTGATATATAAACATTTTATTCGTTTGTACCTTTATCAACTCTTGAGAGTAGACTTATAGGACCTATTTTATGTAAAATGCGGTGCTAAATTTACTGGTGAAAACCGCGATGTGATATCTTTAACCGTTTAGGAGATCGAGTAAAATGGAGAATAATAGATATTTGATAATGTGGTATATAAACATTTTATTCGTTTGTACCCTTATCAACTCTTGAGAGTAGACTTATAGGACTTATTTTATGTAAAATGAGTTGCTTAATCCACTGGTGAAAACCGCGATGTAATATCTTTAACCGTTTAGGAGATCGAGTAAAATGGAGAATAGTAGATATTTGAAAATGTGATATATAAACATTTTATTCGTTTGTACCTTTATCAACTCTTGAGAGAAGACTTATAGGACTTATTTTATGTAAAATGAGGTGCTAAATCCACTGGTGAAAACCGCGATGTCCTATCTTTAACCGTTTAGAAGATCGAGTAAAATGGAGAATAATGAATATTTGAAAATGTGATATATAAACATTTTATTCGTTTGTACCTTGAACAACTCTTGAGGGTAGACTTATAGGACCTATTTTATGTAAAATGAGGGGCAAAATCCACTGGTGAGAACCGCGATGTCCTATCTTTTACCGTTTTGGAGATCGAGTATAATGGAAAATAATAGATATTTGAAAATGGGATATATAAATATTTTATACGTTTTTACCTTTATCAACTCTTGAGAGTAGACTTATAGGACCTATTTTATGTAAAATGAGGTGCTAAATCCACTGGTAAAAACCGCGATGTCCAATCTTTAACCGTTTAGGAGATGGAGTAAAATGGAGAATAATAGATATTTGAAAATGTGATATATAAACATTTTATTTGTTTGTACTTTTATCAACTCTTGAGAGTAGACTTATAGGACTTATTTTATGTAAAATGAGGTGCTAAATAGACTGGTGAAATCCGCGATGTCCTATCTTTAACCGATTAGGAGATCGAGTATAATGGAGAATAATAGATATTTGATAATATGATATATAAACATTTTATTCGTTTGTTCCTTTATGAACTCTTGAGAGTAGACTTATAAGACTTATTTTATGTAAAATAAGGTGCTAAATCCACTGGTAAAAACCGCGATGTCCTATCTCTAACCGTTTAAGAGATCGAGTAAAATTAATAATAACAGATATTTGAAAATGTGATATATAAACATTTTATTCGTTTGTACCTTTATCAACTCTTGAGAGTAGACTTATAGGACTTATTTTATGTAAAATGAGGTGCTAAATCGACTGGTGAAAACCGCGATGTCCTATCTTTAACCGTTTAGGAGATCAAGTGAAATGGAGAATAATAGATATTTGATAATGTGGTATATTAACATTTTATTCGTTTGTACCCTTATCAACTCTTGAGAGTAGACTTATAGGTCATATTTTATGTAAAATGAGGAACTAAATCCTCTGGAGAAAACCGCGATGTCCTATCTTTAACCGTTTATGAAATCGAGTAAAATGGATATTAATAGATATTTGAAAATGTGATATATAAACATTTTATTTGTTTGTACCTTTATCAACTCTTGAGAGTAGTTTTATAGGACTTATGTTATGTAAAATAAGGTGCTAAATCCACTGGTGAAAACCGCAATGTCCTTTCTTTAACCGTTTAGGAGATCGAGTAAAATGGAGAATAATAGATATTTGATAATGTGATATATAAACATTTTATTCGTTTGTACCTTTATCAACTTTTGAGAGTAGACTTACAAGACTTATTATATGTAAAATGAGGTGCTAAATCCACTGGTGAAAACCGCGATGTCCTATCTTTAACCGTTTAGGAGATCAAGTAAAATTGAGAATAATAGATATTTGAAAATGTGATATATAAAAATTTTAATCGTTTGTACCTTTATCAACTCTTGCGAGTAGACTTATAGGACTTATTTTATGTAAAATAAGGTGCTAAATCCACTGGTAAAAACCGCGATGTCCTATCTTTAACCGTTAGGAGATCGAGTAAAATGGTGAATAATAGATATTTGATAATGTGATATATATACATTTTATTCGTTTGTACCTTTATCAACTCTTGAGAGTAGGCTTATAGGTCTTATTTTATGTAAAATGAGTTGCTAAATCCACTGGTGAAATCCGCGATGTCCAATCTTTAACCGTTTAGGAGATCGAGTAAAATGGAGAATAATAGATATTTGAGAATGTGATATATAAACATTTTATTCGTTTGTACCTTTATCGACTCTTAAGAGTAGACTTATAGGACTTATTTTATGTAAAATGAGGTGCTAAATCCACTGGTGAAAACCGCGATGTCCTATCTTGAACCGTTTAGGAGATCGCGTAAAATGGAGAAAAATAGATATTTGAAAATGTGATATATAAACATTTTATTCGTTTTTACCTTTATCAACTCTTGAGAGTAGACTTATAGGACTTATTTTATGTAAAATGATGTGCTAAATCCACTGGTTAAAACCGCGATGTCCTATCTCTAACCGTTTAAGAGATCGAGTAAAATTAATAATAACAGATATTTGAAAATGTGATATATAAACATTTTATTCGTTTTTACCTTTATCAACTCTTGAGATTAGACTTATAGGACTTATTTTGTGTAAAATGAGGTGCTAAATCCACTGGTGAAAACCGCGATGTCCTATCTTTTACCGTTTAGGAGATCGAGTAAAATGGATATTAATAGATATTTGAAAATGTGATATATAAACATTTTATTCGTTTGTACCTTTATCAACTTTTGAGAGTAGACTTATAGGACTTATTATATGTAAAATGAGGTGCTAAATCCTCTGGAGAAAACCGCGATGTCCTATCTTTAACCGTTTAGGAGATCGAGTAAAATGGATATTAATAGATATTTGAAAATGTGATATATAAACATTTTATTCGTTTGTACCTTTATCAACTTTTGAGAGTAGACTTATAGGACTTATTATATGTAAAATGAGGTGCTAAATCCACTGGTGAAAACCGCGATGTCCTATCTTTAACCGTTTAGGAGATCAAGTAAAATTGAGAATAATAGATATTTGAAAATGTGATATATAAAAATTTTATTCGTTTGTACCTTTATCAACTCTTGCGAGTAGACTTATAGGACTTATTTTATGTAAAATAAGGTGCTAAATCCACTGGTAAAAACCGCGATGTCCTATCTTTAACCGTTAGGAGATCGAGTAAAATGGTGAATAATAGATATTTGATAATGTGATATATATACATTTTATTCGTTTGTACCTTTATCAACTCTTGAGAGTAGACTTATAGGTCTTATTTTATGTAAAATGAGTTGCTAAATCCACTGGTGAAATCCGCGATGTCCAATCTTTAACCGTTTAGGAGATCGAGTAAAATGGAGAATAATAGATATTTGAAAATGTGATATATAAACATTTTATTCGTTTGTACCTTTATCGACTCTTAAGAGTAGACTTATAGGACTTATTTTATGTAAAATGAGGTGCTAAATCCACTGGTGAAAACCGCGATGTCTTATCTTTAACCGTTTAGGAGATCGAGTGAAATGGAGAATAATAGATATTTTAAAATGTGATATATAAACATTTTATTCGATTGTACCTTTATCAACTCTTAAGAGTAGACTTATAGGACTTATTTTATGTAAAATAAGGTGCTAAATCCACTGGTGAAAACCGCGATGTCCTATCTTTAACCGTTTAGGAGATCGTGTAAAATGGAGAATAATAGATATTTGATATTGTGATATATAAACATTTTATTTGTTTGTACCTTTATCAGCTCTTGAGAGTAGACTTATAGGACTTATTTTATGTAAAATAAGGTGCTAAATCCACTGGTGAAAACCGCGATGTCCTATCTGTAACCGTTTAGGAGATCGAGTGAAATGAAGAATAATAGATATTTTAAAATGTGATATATAAACATTTTATTCGTTTGTGCCTTTATCAACTCTTAAGAGTAGACTTATAGGACTTATTTTATGTAAAATAAGGTGCTTAATTATCTGGTTAAAACCGCGATGTCCTATCTTTAACCGTTTAGGAGATCGAGTAAAATGGAGAATAATAGATATTTGATAATGTGATGTATAAACATATTATTCGTTTGTACCTTTATGAACTCTTGAGAGTAGACTTATAAGACTTATTTTAAGTAAAATGAGGTGCTAAATCCACTGGTGAAAACCGCGATGTCCTATCTTTAACCGTTTAGGAGATCGAGTAAAATGGAGAATAGCAGATATTTGAAAATGTGAAATATAAACATTTTATTCGTTTGTACCTTTATCATCTCTTGAGAGTAGACTTATAAGACTTATTTTATGTAAAATGAGGTGCTAAATCCACTGGTGAAAACCGCGATGTCCTATCTTTAACCGTTTAGGAGATCGAGTAAAATGGAGAATAATAGATATTTGATAATGTGGTATGTAAACATTTTATTCGTTTGTACCTTTATCAACTCTTGAGAGAAGACTTATAGGACTTATTTTATGTAAAATGAGGTGCTAAATCCACTGGTAAAAACCGCGATGTCCTATTTTTAACCGTTTAGGAGATCAAATAAAATGGAGAATAATAGATATTTGAAAATGTGATATAAACATTTTATTCCGTTGTCAAAGAATGACGGCTGTCAAAAATGTCAGCTGTCAAAAAATGACAGATGTCAAGAATGACAGATGTCAAAAAATGACAAATGTCAAGAATGACAAATGTCAAAAATGACAGATGTCAAAATTGACAAATGTCAAGAATGACAGATGTCAAGAGTGACAGATGTCAAGAATGACAGATGTCAAGAGTGACAGATGTCAAGAGTGACAGATGTCAAGAGTGACAGATGTCAAGAATAACAGATGTCAAAAAATGACAAATGTCAAGATTGACAACTGTCAAAAAATGACAGATGTCAAAAATGAGAGCTGTCAAAAAATCATAGATGTCAAGAATGACAGATGTCTAAAAATGACAGTTGTTATATAACTAATTTTATATAAAATGGTATGCTAAATTGACTGATAACCGCGATGTCCTATATTTAACCCTTTGAGAGATCGAGTAAAATGGAGAAGAGATATTTGAAAATGTGATATATAAACATTTTATTCGTTTGTACCTTTATCAACTCTTAAGAGTAGACTTATAGGACTTATTTTATGTAAAATGAGGTGCTAAATCCACTGGTAAAAACCGCGATGTCCTATCTTTTACCGTTTAGGAGATCGAGTAAAATGGAAAATAATAGATATTTGAAAATGTGATATATAAACATTTTATTCGTTTGTACCTTTATGAACTCTTGAGAGTAGACTTATAAGACTTATTTTAAGTAAAATGAGGTGCTAAATCCACTGGTGAAAACCGCGATGTCCTATCTTTAACCGTTTAGGAGATCGAGTAAAATGGAGAATAACAGATATTTGAAAATGTGAAATATAAACATTTTATTCGTTTGTACCTTTATCATCTCTTGAGAGTAGACTTATAAGACTTATTTTATGTAAAATGAGGTGCTAAATCCACTGGTGAAAACCGCGATGTCCTATCTTTAACCGTTTAGGAGATCGAGTAAAATGGAGAATAATAGATATTTGATAATGTGGTATATAAACATTTTATTCGTTTGTACCTTTATCAACTCTTAAGAGTAGACTTATAGGACTTATTTCATGTAAAATGAGGTGCTAAATCCACTGGTGATAACCGCGATGTCCTATCTTTAACCGTTTAGGAGATCGAGTAAAATGGAGAATAATAGATATTTGATAATGTGATATATAAACATTTTATTCGTTTGTACCTTTATCAACTCTTGAGAGTAGACTTATAGGACTTATTTTATGTAAAATGAGGTGCTAAATCCACTGGTGAAAACCGCGATGTCCTATCTTTTACCGTTTCGGTGATCGAGTAAAATGGATGTTAATAGATATTTGAAAATGTGATATATAAACATTTTATTCGTTTGTACCTTTATCAACTTTTGAGAGTAGACTTATAGGACTTATTATATGTAAAATGAGGTTCTAAATCCACTGGTGAAAACCGCGATGTCCTATCTTTAACCGTTTATGAGATCGAGTAAAATGGAGGATAAAAGATATTTTAAAATGTGATATATAAACATTTTATTCGTTTGTACCATGATCAACTCTTGGGGTAGACTTATAGGACTTATTTTATGTAAAATAAGGTGCTAAATTCACTGGTAAATACCGCGATGTCCTATCTTTAACCGTTTAAGAGATCGAGTAAAATTGATAATAACAGATATTTGAAAATTTGATATATAAACATTTTATTCGTTTGTAGCTTTATCAACTCTTCAGAGTAGACTTATAGGAGTTATTTTACGTAAAATGAGGTGCTAAATCCACTGGTAAAAACCGCGATGTCCTATCTTTAACCGTTTAGGAGATCGAGTAAAATGGAGAATAATAGATATTTGATAATGTGGTATATAAACATTTTATTCGTTTGTACCCTTATCAACTCTTGAGAGTAGACTTATAGGACTTATTTTATGTAAAATGAGGTGCTAAATCCACTGGTGAAAACCGCGATGTGATATCTTTAACCGTTTAGGAGATCGAGTAAAATAGAGAATAATAGATATTTGAAAATCCACTGGTGTAAACCGCGATGTCCTATCTTTAACCGTTTAGGAGATCGAGTAAAATGGAGAATAATGGATATTTGATAATGTGATGTATAAACATTTTATTCGTTTGTACCTTCATCAACTCTTGAGAGTAGACTTATAAGACTTATTTTAAGTAAAACGAGGTGCTAAATCCACTGGTGAAAACCGCGATGTCCTATCTTTAACTGTTTAGGAGATCGAGTAAAATGGAGAAAAATAGATATTTGAAAATGTGAAATATAAACATTTTATTCGTTTGTACCTTTATCAACTCTTAAGAGTAGACTTATAGGACTTATTTTATGTAAAATGAGGTGCTAAATCCACTGGTGAAAACCGCGATGTCCTATCTTTCACCGTTTAGGAGATCGAGTAAAATGGAGAATAATAGATATTTGAAAATGTGAAATATAAACATTTTATTCGTTTGTACCTTTATCAACTCTTGAGAGTAGACTTATAGGACTTATTTTATGTAAAATGAGGTACTAAATCCACTGGTGAAAACCGCGATGTCCTATCTTTCACCGTTTAGGAGATCGAGTAAAATGGAAAATAATAGATATTTGAAAATGTGATATATAAACATTTTATTCGTTTTTACCTTTATCAACTCTTGAGAGTAGACTTATAGGACCTATTTTATGTAAAATAAGGTTCTAAATCCACTGGTGAAAACCGCGATTTCCTATCTTTAACCGTTTAGGAGATCGAGTAAAATGAAGAATAATAGATATTTGATATTGTGATATATAAACATTTTATTCGTTTGTACCTTTATCAACTCTTGAGAGTAGACTTATAATACTTATTTTATGTGAAATGAGGTGCTAAATCCACTGGTAAAAACCGCGATGTCCTATTTTTAACCGTTTAGGAGATCAAATAAAATGGAGAATAATAGATATTTGAAAATGTGATATAAACATTTTATTCCGTTGTCAAAGAATGACGGCTGTCAAAAATGTCAGCTGTCAAAAAATGACAGATGTCAAGAATGACAGATGTCAAAAAATGACAAATGTCAAGAATGACAAATGTCAAAAATGACAGATGTCAAAATTGACAAATGTCAAGAATGACAGATGTCAAGAGTGACAGATGTCAAGAATGACAGATGTCAAGAGTGACAGATGTCAAGAGTGACAGATGTCAAGAGTGACAGATGTCAAGAGTGACAGATGTCAAGAATAACAGATGTCAAAAAATGACAAATGTCAAGATTGACAACTGTCAAAAAATGACAGATGTCAAAAATGAGAGCTGTCAAAAAATCATAGATGTCAAGAATGACAGATGTCTAAAAATGACAGTTGTTATATAACTAATTTTATATAAAATGGTATGCTAAATTGACTGATAACCGCGATGTCCTATATTTAACCCTTTGAGAGATCGAGTAAAATGGAGAATAATAGATATTTGATAATGTGGTATATAAACATTTTATTCGTTTGTACCCTTATCAACTCTTGAGAGTAGACTTATAGGACTTATTTTATGTAAAATGAGGTGCTAAATCCACTGGTGAAAACCGCGATGTGATATCTTTAACCGTTTAGGAGATCGAGTAAAATAGAGAATAATAGATATTTGAAAATCCACTGGTGTAAACCGCGATGTCCTATCTTTAACCGTTTAGGAGATCGAGTAAAATGGAGTATAATGGATATTTGATAATGTGATGTATAAACATTTTATTCGTTTGTACCTTCATCAACTCTTGAGAGTAGACTTATAAGACTTATTTTAAGTAAAACGAGGTGCTAAATCCACTGGTGAAAACCGCGATGTCCTATCTTTAACCGTTTAGGAGATCGAGTAAAATGGAGAATAATAGATATTTGAAAATGTGAAATATAAACATTTTATTCGTTTGTACCTTTATCAACTCTTGAGAGTAGACTTATAGGACTTATTTTATGTAAAATGAGGTACTAAATCCACTGGTGAAAACCGCGATGTCCTTTCTTTTACCGTTTAGGAGATCGAGTAAAATGGAAAATAATAGATATTTGAAAATGTGATATATAAACATTTTATTCGTTTTTACTTTTATCAACTCTTGAGAGTAGACTTATAGGACCTATTTTATGTAAAATAAGGTTCTAAATCCACTGGTGAAAACTGCGATTTCCTATCTTTAACCGTTTAGGAGATCGAGTAAAATGAAGAATAATAGATATTTGATATTGTGATATATAAACATTTTATTCGTTTGTACCTTTATCAACTCTTAAGAGTAGACTTATAGGACTTATTTTATGTAAAATAAGGTGCTAAATCCACTGGTGAAAACCGCGATGTCCTATCTTTAACCGTTTAGGAGATCGAGTAAAATAGAAAATAATAGAAATTTGAAAATGTGATATATAAACATTTTATTCGTTTGTACCTTTATCAACTCTTGAGAGTAGACTTATAGGACTTATTTTATGTAAAATGAGGTGCTAAATCCACTAGTAAAAACCGCGATGTCCTATCTTTAACCGTTTAGGAGATCAAATAAAATGGAGAATAATAGATATTTGAAATTGTGATATATAAACATTTTAATCGTTTTTACTTTTATCAACTCTTGAGAGTAGACTTATAGGACCTATTTTATGTAAAATAAGGTTCTAAATCCACTGGTGAAAACCGCGATTTCCTATCTTTAACCGTTTAGGAGATCGAGTAAAATGGAGAATAATGGATATTTGAAAATGTGATATATAAACATTTTATTCGTTTGTACCTTTATCAACCCTTGAGAGTAGACTTATAGGACATATTTTATGTAAAATGAGGTGCTAAATCCACTGGTGAAAACCGCGATGTCCTATCTTTAACCGTTTAGGAGATCGAGTAAAATGGAGAATAATAGATATTTGAAAATGTGATATATAAACATTTTATTCGTTTTTACTTTTATCAACATTTGAGAGTAGACTTATATTAATTATTTTATGTAAAATGAGGTGCTAAATCCCCTGGTGAAAACCGCGATGTCCTATCTATAACCGTTTAGCAGATCGAGTAAAATAGAAAATAATAGATATTTGAAATTGTGATATATAAACATTTTATTCGTTTGTACCTTTATCAACCCTTGAGAGTAGACTTATAGGACATATTTTATGTAAAATGAGGTGCTAAATCCCCTGGTGAAAACCGCGATGTCCTATCTATAACCGTTTAGCAGATCGAGTAAAATAGAAAATAATAGATATTTGAAATTGTGATATATAAACATTTTATTCGTTTGTACCTTTATCAACCCTTGAGAGTAGACTTATAGGACTTATTTTCTGTAAAATGAGGTGCTAAATCCACTGGTGAAAACCGCGATATCTTATCTTTAACCGTTTAGGAGATCGAGTGAAATGGAGAATAATAGATATTTTAAAATGTGATATATAAACATTTTATTCGATTGTACCTTTATCAACTCTTAAGAGTAGACTTATAGGACTTATTTTATGTAAAATAAGGTGCTAAATCCACTGGTGAAAACCGCGATGTCCTATCTTTAACCGTTTAGGAGATCGAGTAAAATAGAAAATAATAGATATTTGAAAATGTGATATATAAATATTTTATTCGTTTGTACCTTTATCAACTCTTGAGAGTAGACTTATAGGACTTATTTTATGTAAAATGAGGTGCTAAATCCACTGGTGAAAACCGCGATGTCTTATCTTTAACCGTTTAGGAGATCGAGTGAAATGGAGAATAATAGATATTTTAAAATGTGATATTTAAACATTTTATTCGTTTGTACCTTTATCAACTCTTAAGAGTAGACTTATAGGACTTATTTTATGTAAAATAAGGTGCTAAATTATCTGGTTAAAACCGCGATGTCCTATCTTTAACCGTTTAGGAGATTGAGTGAAATGGAGAATAATAGATATTTTAAAATGTGATATATAAACATTTTATTCGTTTGTACCTTTATCATCTCTTGAGAGTAGACTTATAAGACTTATTTTATGTAAAATGAGGTGCTAAATCCACTGGTGAAAACCGCGATGTCCTATCTTTAACCGTTTAGGAGATCGAGTAAAATGGAGAATAATAGATATTTGATAATGTGGTATGTAAACATTTTATTCGTTTGTACCTTTATCAACTCTTGAGAGAAGACTTATAGGACTTATTTTATGTAAAATGAGGTGCTAAATCCACTGGTAAAAACCGCGATGTCCTATTTTTAACCGTTTAGGAGATCAAATAAAATGGAGAATAATAGATATTTGAAAATGTGATATAAACATTTTATTCCGTTGTCAAAGAATGACGGCTGTCAAAAATGTCAGCTGTCAAAAAATGACAGATGTCAAGAATGACAGATGTCAAAAAATGACAAATGTCAAGAATGACAAATGTCAAAAATGACATATGTCAAAATTGACAAATGTCAAGAATGACAGATGTCAAGAGTGACAGATGTCAAGAATGACAGATGTCAAGAGTGACAGATGTCAAGAGTGACAGATGTCAAGAGTGACAGATGTCAAGAATAACAGATGTCAAAAAATGACAAATGTCAAGATTGACAACTGTCAAAAAATGACAGATGTCAAAAATGAGAGCTGTCAAAAAATCATAGATGTCAAGAATGACAGATGTCTAAAAATGACAGTTGTTATATAACTAATTTTATATAAAATGGTATGCTAAATTGACTGATAACCGCGATGTCCTATATTTAACCCTTTGAGAGATCGAGTAAAATGGAGAAGAGATATTTGAAAATGTGATATATAAACATTTTATTCGTTTGTACCTTTATCAACTCTTAAGAGTAGACTTATAGGACTTATTTTATGTAAAATGAGGTGCTAAATCCACTGGTAAAAACCGCGATGTCCTATCTTTTACCGTTTAGGAGATCGAGTAAAATGGAAAATAATAGATATTTGAAAATGTGATATATAAACATTTTATTCGTTTGTACCTTTATGAACTCTTGAGAGTAGACTTATAAGACTTATTTTAAGTAAAATGAGGTGCTAAATCCACTGGTGAAAACCGCGATGTCCTATCTTTAACCGTTTAGGAGATCGAGTAAAATGGAGAATAACAGATATTTGAAAATGTGAAATATAAACATTTTATTCGTTTGTACCTTTATCATCTCTTGAGAGTAGACTTATAAGACTTATTTTATGTAAAATGAGGTGCTAAATCCACTGGTGAAAACCGCGATGTCCTATCTTTAACCGTTTAGGAGATCGAGTAAAATGGAGAATAATAGATATTTGATAATGTGGTATATAAACATTTTATTCGTTTGTACCTTTATCAACTCTTAAGAGTAGACTTATAGGACTTATTTCATGTAAAATGAGGTGCTAAATCCACTGGTGATAACCGCGATGTCCTATCTTTAACCGTTTAGGAGATCGAGTAAAATGGAGAATAATAGATATTTGATAATGTGATATATAAACATTTTATTCGTTTGTACCTTTATCAACTCTTGAGAGTAGACTTATAGGACTTATTTTATGTAAAATGAGGTGCTAAATCCACTGGTGAAAACCGCGATGTCCTATCTTTTACCGTTTCGGTGATCGAGTAAAATGGATGTTAATAGATATTTGAAAATGTGATATATAAACATTTTATTCGTTTGTACCTTTATCAACTTTTGAGAGTAGACTTATAGGACTTATTATATGTAAAATGAGGTTCTAAATCCACTGGTGAAAACCGCGATGTCCTATCTTTAACCGTTTATGAGATCGAGTAAAATGGAGGATAAAAGATATTTTAAAATGTGATATATAAACATTTTATTCGTTTGTACCATGATCAACTCTTGGGGTAGACTTATAGGACTTATTTTATGTAAAATAAGGTGCTAAATTCACTGGTAAATACCGCGATGTCCTATCTTTAACCGTTTAAGAGATCGAGTAAAATTGATAATAACAGATATTTGAAAATTTGATATATAAACATTTTATTCGTTTGTAGCTTTATCAACTCTTCAGAGTAGACTTATAGGAGTTATTTTACGTAAAATGAGGTGCTAAATCCACTGGTAAAAACCGCGATGTCCTATCTTTAACCGTTTAGGAGATCGAGTAAAATGGAGAATAATAGATATTTGATAATGTGGTATATAAACATTTTATTCGTTTGTACCCTTATCAACTCTTGAGAGTAGACTTATAGGACTTATTTTATGTAAAATGAGGTGCTAAATCCACTGGTGAAAACCGCGATGTGATATCTTTAACCGTTTAGGAGATCGAGTAAAATAGAGAATAATAGATATTTGAAAATCCACTGGTGTAAACCGCGATGTCCTATCTTTAACCGTTTAGGAGATCGAGTAAAATGGAGAATAATGGATATTTGATAATGTGATGTATAAACATTTTATTCGTTTGTACCTTCATCAACTCTTGAGAGTAGACTTATAAGACTTATTTTAAGTAAAACGAGGTGCTAAATCCACTGGTGAAAACCGCGATGTCCTATCTTTAACTGTTTAGGAGATCGAGTAAAATGGAGAAAAATAGATATTTGAAAATGTGAAATATAAACATTTTATTCGTTTGTACCTTTATCAACTCTTAAGAGTAGACTTATAGGACTTATTTTATGTAAAATGAGGTGCTAAATCCACTGGTGAAAACCGCGATGTCCTATCTTTCACCGTTTAGGAGATCGAGTAAAATGGAGAATAATAGATATTTGAAAATGTGAAATATAAACATTTTATTCGTTTGTACCTTTATCAACTCTTGAGAGTAGACTTATAGGACTTATTTTATGTAAAATGAGGTACTAAATCCACTGGTGAAAACCGCGATGTCCTATCTTTCACCGTTTAGGAGATCGAGTAAAATGGAAAATAATAGATATTTGAAAATGTGATATATAAACATTTTATTCGTTTTTACCTTTATCAACTCTTGAGAGTAGACTTATAGGACCTATTTTATGTAAAATAAGGTTCTAAATCCACTGGTGAAAACCGCGATTTCCTATCTTTAACCGTTTAGGAGATCGAGTAAAATGAAGAATAATAGATATTTGATATTGTGATATATAAACATTTTATTCGTTTGTACCTTTATCAACTCTTGAGAGTAGACTTATAATACTTATTTTATGTGAAATGAGGTGCTAAATCCACTGGTAAAAACCGCGATGTCCTATTTTTAACCGTTTAGGAGATCAAATAAAATGGAGAATAATAGATATTTGAAAATGTGATATAAACATTTTATTCCGTTGTCAAAGAATGACGGCTGTCAAAAATGTCAGCTGTCAAAAAATGACAGATGTCAAGAATGACAGATGTCAAAAAATGACAAATGTCAAGAATGACAAATGTCAAAAATGACAGATGTCAAAATTGACAAATGTCAAGAATGACAGATGTCAAGAGTGACAGATGTCAAGAATGACAGATGTCAAGAGTGACAGATGTCAAGAGTGACAGATGTCAAGAGTGACAGATGTCAAGAGTGACAGATGTCAAGAATAACAGATGTCAAAAAATGACAAATGTCAAGATTGACAACTGTCAAAAAATGACAGATGTCAAAAATGAGAGCTGTCAAAAAATCATAGATGTCAAGAATGACAGATGTCTAAAAATGACAGTTGTTATATAACTAATTTTATATAAAATGGTATGCTAAATTGACTGATAACCGCGATGTCCTATATTTAACCCTTTGAGAGATCGAGTAAAATGGAGAATAATAGATATTTGATAATGTGGTATATAAACATTTTATTCGTTTGTACCCTTATCAACTCTTGAGAGTAGACTTATAGGACTTATTTTATGTAAAATGAGGTGCTAAATCCACTGGTGAAAACCGCGATGTGATATCTTTAACCGTTTAGGAGATCGAGTAAAATAGAGAATAATAGATATTTGAAAATCCACTGGTGTAAACCGCGATGTCCTATCTTTAACCGTTTAGGAGATCGAGTAAAATGGAGTATAATGGATATTTGATAATGTGATGTATAAACATTTTATTCGTTTGTACCTTCATCAACTCTTGAGAGTAGACTTATAAGACTTATTTTAAGTAAAACGAGGTGCTAAATCCACTGGTGAAAACCGCGATGTCCTATCTTTAACCGTTTAGGAGATCGAGTAAAATGGAGAATAATAGATATTTGAAAATGTGAAATATAAACATTTTATTCGTTTGTACCTTTATCAACTCTTGAGAGTAGACTTATAGGACTTATTTTATGTAAAATGAGGTACTAAATCCACTGGTGAAAACCGCGATGTCCTTTCTTTTACCGTTTAGGAGATCGAGTAAAATGGAAAATAATAGATATTTGAAAATGTGATATATAAACATTTTATTCGTTTTTACTTTTATCAACTCTTGAGAGTAGACTTATAGGACCTATTTTATGTAAAATAAGGTTCTAAATCCACTGGTGAAAACTGCGATTTCCTATCTTTAACCGTTTAGGAGATCGAGTAAAATGAAGAATAATAGATATTTGATATTGTGATATATAAACATTTTATTCGTTTGTACCTTTATCAACTCTTAAGAGTAGACTTATAGGACTTATTTTATGTAAAATAAGGTGCTAAATCCACTGGTGAAAACCGCGATGTCCTATCTTTAACCGTTTAGGAGATCGAGTAAAATAGAAAATAATAGAAATTTGAAAATGTGATATATAAACATTTTATTCGTTTGTACCTTTATCAACTCTTGAGAGTAGACTTATAGGACTTATTTTATGTAAAATGAGGTGCTAAATCCACTAGTAAAAACCGCGATGTCCTATCTTTAACCGTTTAGGAGATCAAATAAAATGGAGAATAATAGATATTTGAAATTGTGATATATAAACATTTTAATCGTTTTTACTTTTATCAACTCTTGAGAGTAGACTTATAGGACCTATTTTATGTAAAATAAGGTTCTAAATCCACTGGTGAAAACCGCGATTTCCTATCTTTAACCGTTTAGGAGATCGAGTAAAATGGAGAATAATGGATATTTGAAAATGTGATATATAAACATTTTATTCGTTTGTACCTTTATCAACCCTTGAGAGTAGACTTATAGGACATATTTTATGTAAAATGAGGTGCTAAATCCACTGGTGAAAACCGCGATGTCCTATCTTTAACCGTTTAGGAGATCGAGTAAAATGGAGAATAATAGATATTTGAAAATGTGATATATAAACATTTTATTCGTTTTTACTTTTATCAACATTTGAGAGTAGACTTATATTAATTATTTTATGTAAAATGAGGTGCTAAATCCCCTGGTGAAAACCGCGATGTCCTATCTATAACCGTTTAGCAGATCGAGTAAAATAGAAAATAATAGATATTTGAAATTGTGATATATAAACATTTTATTCGTTTGTACCTTTATCAACCCTTGAGAGTAGACTTATAGGACATATTTTATGTAAAATGAGGTGCTAAATCCCCTGGTGAAAACCGCGATGTCCTATCTATAACCGTTTAGCAGATCGAGTAAAATAGAAAATAATAGATATTTGAAATTGTGATATATAAACATTTTATTCGTTTGTACCTTTATCAACCCTTGAGAGTAGACTTATAGGACTTATTTTCTGTAAAATGAGGTGCTAAATCCACTGGTGAAAACCGCGATGTCTTATCTTTAACCGTTTAGGAGATCGAGTGAAATGGAGAATAATAGATATTTTAAAATGTGATATATAAACATTTTATTCGATTGTACCTTTATCAACTCTTAAGAGTAGACTTATAGGACTTATTTTATGTAAAATAAGGTGCTAAATCCACTGGTGAAAACCGCGATGTCCTATCTTTAACCGTTTAGGAGATCGAGTAAAATAGAAAATAATAGATATTTGAAAATGTGATATATAAATATTTTATTCGTTTGTACCTTTATCAACTCTTGAGAGTAGACTTATAGGACTTATTTTATGTAAAATGAGGTGCTAAATCCACTGGTGAAAACCGCGATGTCTTATCTTTAACCGTTTAGGAGATCGAGTGAAATGGAGAATAATAGATATTTTAAAATGTGATATTTAAACATTTTATTCGTTTGTACCTTTATCAACTCTTAAGAGTAGACTTATAGGACTTATTTTATGTAAAATAAGGTGCTAAATTATCTGGTTAAAACCGCGATGTCCTATCTTTAACCGTTTAGGAGATTGAGTGAAATGGAGAATAATAGATATTTTAAAATGTGATATATAAACATTTTATTCGTTTGTACCTTTATCATCTCTTGAGAGTAGACTTATAAGACTTATTTTATGTAAAATGAGGTGCTAAATCCACTGGTGAAATCCGCGATGTCCTACCTTTAACCGTTTAGGAGATCGAGTATAATGGAGAATAATAGAAATTTGATAATATGATATATAAACATTTTATTCGTTTATTCCTTTATCAACTCTTGAGAGTAGACTTATAGGACTAATTTTATGTAAAATGAGGTGTTAAATCCACTGGTGAAAACCGCGATGTGATATCTTTAACCGTTTAGGAGATCGAGTAAAATGGAAAATAATAGATATTTGAAAATATGATATATAAACATTTTATTCGTTTTTACCTATATCAACTCTTGAGAGTAGACTTATAGGACTTATTTTATGTAAAATGAGGTGCTAAATCCACTGGTGAAAACCGCGATGTCCTATCTTTTACCGTTTAGGAGATCGAGTAAAATGGAAAATAATAGATATTTGAAAATGTGATATATAAACATTTTATTCGTTTGTACCTTTATCAACTCTTGAGAGTAGACTTATAGGTCTTATTTTATGTAAAATGAGGTACTAAATCCTCTGGAGAAAACCGCGATGTCCAGTCTTTAACCGTTTAGGAGATCGAGTAAAATGGATATTAATAGATATTTGAAAATGTGATATATAAACATTTTATTCGTTTGTACCTTTATCAACTTTTGAGAGTAGACTTATAGGACTTATTATATGTAAAATGAGGTGCTAAATCCACTGGTGAAAACCGAGATGTCCTATCTTTAACCGTTTATGAGATCGAGTGAAATGGAGGATAATAGATATTTTAAAATGTGATATATAAACATTTTATTCGTTTGTACCTTTATCAACTCTTAAAAGTAGACTTATAGGACTTATTTTATGTAAAATAAGGTGCTAAATCCACTGGTGAAAACCGCGATGTCCTATCTTTAACCGTTTAGGAGATCGAGTAAAATAGAAAATAATAGAAATTTGAAAATGTGATATATAAACATTTTATTCGTTTGTACCTTTATCAACTCTTGAGAGTAGACTTATAGGACTTATTTTATGTGAAATGAGGTGCTAAATCCACTGGTAAAAACCGCGATGTCCTATTTTTAACCGTTTAGAAGATCAAATAAAATGGAGAATAATAGATATTTGAAAATGTGATATAAACATTTTATTCCGTTGTCAAAGAATGACGGCTGTCAAAAATGTCAGCTGTCAAAAAATGACAGATGTCAAGAATGACAGATGTCAAAAAATGACAAATGTCAAAAATGACAGATGTCAAAATTGACAAATGTCAAGAATGACAGATGTCAAGAGTGACAGATGTCAAGAATGACAGATGTCAAGAGTGACAGATGTCAAGAGTGACAGATGTCAAGAGTGACAGATGTCAAGAGTGACAGATGTCAAGAATAACAGATGTCAAAAAATGACAAATGTCAAGATTGACAACTGTCAAAAAATGACAGATGTCAAAAATGAGAGCTGTCAAAAAATCATAGATGTCAAGAATGACAGATGTCTAAAAATGACAGTTGTTATATAACTAATTTTATATAAAATGGTATGCTAAATTGACTGATAACCGCGATGTCCTATATTTAACCCTTTGAGAGATCGAGTAAAATGGAGAATAATAGATATTTGATAATGTGGTATATAAACATTTTATTCGTTTGTACCCTTATCAACTCTTGAGAGTAGACTTATAGGACTTATTTTATGTAAAATGAGGTGCTAAATCCACTGGTGAAAACCGCGATGTGATATCTTTAACCGTTTAGGAGATCGAGTAAAATAGAGAATAATAGATATTTGAAAATCCACTGGTGTAAACCGCGATGTCCTATCTTTAACCGTTTAGGAGATCGAGTAAAATGGAGTATAATGGATATTTGATAATGTGATGTATAAACATTTTATTCGTTTGTACCTTCATCAACTCTTGAGAGTAGACTTATAGGACTTATTTTATGTAAAATGAGGTACTAAATCCACTTTTGAAAACCGCGATGTCCTTTCTTTT
The DNA here is from genome assembly GCA_963930825.1 of Silvanus unidentatus. Lineage (NCBI taxonomy): Eukaryota > Metazoa > Arthropoda > Insecta > Coleoptera > Silvanidae > Silvanus > Silvanus unidentatus. Next base: position 57,599 of record CAWVOD010000034.1, on the reverse strand, counting down.
ATCGTTTAGGAGATCGAGTAAAATGGAAAATAATAGATATTTGAAAATGTGATATATAAACATTTTATTCGTTTTTACTTTTATCAACTCTTGAGAGTAGACTTATAGGACCTATTTTATGTAAAATAAGGTTCTAAATCCACTGGTGAAAACCGCGATTTCCTATCTTTAACCGTTTAGGAGATCGAGTAAAATGAAGAATAATAGATATTTGATATTGTGATATATAAACATTTTATTCGTTTGTACCTTTATCAACTCTTAAGAGTAGACTTATAGGACTTATTTTATGTAAAATAAGGTGCTAAATCCACTGGTGAAAACCGCGATGTCCTATCTTTAACCGTTTAGGAGATCGAGTAAAATAGAAAATAATAGAAATTTGAAAATGTGATATATAAACATTTTATTCGTTTGTACCTTTATCAACTCTTGAGAGTAGACTTATAGGACTTATTTTATGTAAAATGAGGTGCTAAATCCACTAGTAAAAACCGCGATGTCCTATCTTTAACCGTTTAGGAGATCAAATAAAATGGAGAATAATAGATATTTGAAATTGTGATATATAAACATTTTAATCGTTTTTACTTTTATCAACTCTTGAGAGTAGACTTATAGGACCTATTTTATGTAAAATAAGGTTCTAAATCCACTGGTGAAAACCGCGATTTCCTATCTTTAACCGTTTAGGAGATCGAGTAAAATGGAGAATAATGGATATTTGAAAATGTGATATATAAACATTTTATTCGTTTGTACCTTTATCAACCCTTGAGAGTAGACTTATAGGACATATTTTATGTAAAATGAGGTGCTAAATCCACTGGTGAAAACCGCGATGTCCTATCTTTAACCGTTTAGGAGATCGAGTAAAATGGAGAATAATAGATATTTGAAAATGTGATATATAAACATTTTATTCGTTTTTACTTTTATCAACATTTGAGAGTAGACTTATATTAATTATTTTATGTAAAATGAGGTGCTAAATCCCCTGGTGAAAACCGCGATGTCCTATCTATAACCGTTTAGCAGATCGAGTAAAATAGAAAATAATAGATATTTGAAATTGTGATATATAAACATTTTATTCGTTTGTACCTTTATCAACCCTTGAGAGTAGACTTATAGGACATATTTTATGTAAAATGAGGTGCTAAATCCCCTGGTGAAAACCGCGATGTCCTATCTATAACCGTTTAGCAGATCGAGTAAAATAGAAAATAATAGATATTTGAAATTGTGATATATAAACATTTTATTCGTTTGTACCTTTATCAACCCTTGAGAGTAGACTTATAGGACTTATTTTCTGTAAAATGAGGTGCTAAATCCACTGGTGAAAACCGCGATGTCTTATCTTTAACCGTTTAGGAGATCGAGTGAAATGGAGAATAATAGATATTTTAAAATGTGATATATAAACATTTTATTCGATTGTACCTTTATCAACTCTTAAGAGTAGACTTATAGGACTTATTTTATGTAAAATAAGGTGCTAAATCCACTGGTGAAAACCGCGATGTCCTATCTTTAACCGTTTAGGAGATCGAGTAAAATAGAAAATAATAGATATTTGAAAATGTGATATATAAATATTTTATTCGTTTGTACCTTTATCAACTCTTGAGAGTAGACTTATAGGACTTATTTTATGTAAAATGAGGTGCTAAATCCACTGGTGAAAACCGCGATGTCTTATCTTTAACCGTTTAGGAGATCGAGTGAAATGGAGAATAATAGATATTTTAAAATGTGATATTTAAACATTTTATTCGTTTGTACCTTTATCAACTCTTAAGAGTAGACTTATAGGACTTATTTTATGTAAAATAAGGTGCTAAATTATCTGGTTAAAACCGCGATGTCCTATCTTTAACCGTTTAGGAGATTGAGTGAAATGGAGAATAATAGATATTTTAAAATGTGATATATAAACATTTTATTCGTTTGTACCTTTATCATCTCTTGAGAGTAGACTTATAAGACTTATTTTATGTAAAATGAGGTGCTAAATCCACTGGTGAAATCCGCGATGTCCTACCTTTAACCGTTTAGGAGATCGAGTATAATGGAGAATAATAGAAATTTGATAATATGATATATAAACATTTTATTCGTTTATTCCTTTATCAACTCTTGAGAGTAGACTTATAGGACTTATTTTATGTAAAATGAGGTGTTAAATCCACTGGTGAAAACCGCGATGTGATATCTTTAACCGTTTAGGAGATCGAGTAAAATGGAAAATAATAGATATTTGAAAATATGATATATAAACATTTTATTCGTTTTTACCTATATCAACTCTTGAGAGTAGACTTATAGGACTTATTTTATGTAAAATGAGGTGCTAAATCCACTGGTGAAAACCGCGATGTCCTATCTTTTACCGTTTAGGAGATCGAGTAAAATGGAAAATAATAGATATTTGAAAATGTGATATATAAACATTTTATTCGTTTGTACCTTTATCAACTCTTGAGAGTAGACTTATAGGTCTTATTTTATGTAAAATGAGGTACTAAATCCTCTGGAGAAAACCGCGATGTCCAGTCTTTAACCGTTTAGGAGATCGAGTAAAATGGATATTAATAGATATTTGAAAATGTGATATATAAACATTTTATTCGTTTGTACCTTTATCAACTTTTGAGAGTAGACTTATAGGACTTATTATATGTAAAATGAGGTGCTAAATCCACTGGTGAAAACCGCGATGTCCTATCTTTAACCGTTTATGAGATCGAGTGAAATGGAGGATAATAGATATTTTAAAATGTGATATATAAACATTTTATTCGTTTGTACCTTTATCAACTCTTAAAAGTAGACTTATAGGACTTATTTTATGTAAAATAAGGTGCTAAATCCACTGGTGAAAACCGCGATGTCCTATCTTTAACCGTTTAGGAGATCGAGTAAAATAGAAAATAATAGAAATTTGAAAATGTGATATATAAACATTTTATTCGTTTGTACCTTTATCAACTCTTGAGAGTAGACTTATAGGACTTATTTTATGTGAAATGAGGTGCTAAATCCACTGGTAAAAACCGCGATGTCCTATTTTTAACCGTTTAGAAGATCAAATAAAATGGAGAATAATAGATATTTGAAAATGTGATATAAACATTTTATTCCGTTGTCAAAGAATGACGGCTGTCAAAAATGTCAGCTGTCAAAAAATGACAGATGTCAAGAATGACAGATGTCAAAAAATGACAAATGTCAAGAATGACAAATGTCAAAAATGACAGATGTCAAAATTGACAAATGTCAAGAATGACAGATGTCAAGAGTGACAGATGTCAAGAATGACAGATGTCAAGAGTGACAGATGTCAAGAGTGACAGATGTCAAGAGTGACAGATGACAAGAATAACAGATGTCAAAAAATGACAAATGTCAAGATTGACAACTGTCAAAAAATGACAGATGTCAAAAATGAGAGCTGTCAAAAAATCATAGATGTCAAGAATGACAGATGTCTAAAAATGACAGTTGTTATTTAACTAATTTTATATAAAATGGTATGCTAAATTGACTGATAACCGCGATGTCCTATCTTTAACCCTTTGAGAGATCGAGTAAAATGGAGAAGAGATATTTGAAAATGTGATATATAAACATTTTATTCGTTTGTACCTTTATCAACTCTTAAAAGTAGACTGATAGGACTTATTTTATGTAAAATGAGGTGCTAAATCCACTGGTGAAAACCGCGATGTCCTATCTTTCACCGTTTAGGAGATCGAGTAAAATGGAGAAAAATAGATATTTGAAAATGTGAAATATAAACATTTTATTCGTTTGTACCTTTATCAACTCTTAAGAGTAGACTGATAGGACTTATTTTATGTAAAATGAGGTGCTAAATCCACTGGTGAAAACCGCGATGTCCTATCTTTCACCGTTTAGGAGATCGAGTAAAATGGAGAATAATAGATATTTGAAAATGTGAAATATAAACATTTTATTCGTTTGTACCTTTATCAACTCTTGAGAGTAGACTTATAGGACTTATTTTATGTAAAATGAGGTACTAAATCCACTGGTGAAAACCGCGATGTCCTTTCTTTTACCGTTTAGGTGATCGAGTAAAATGGAAAATAATAGATATTTGAAAATGTGATATATAAACATTTTAATCGTTTTTACTTTTATCAACTCTTGAGAGTAGACTTATAGGACCTATTTTATGTAAAATAAGGTTCTAAATCCACTGGTGAAAACCACGATTTCCTATCTTTAACCGTTTAGGAGATCGAGTAAAATGAAGAATAATAGATATTTGATATTGCGATATATAAACATTTTATTCGTTTGTACCTTTATCAACTCTTGAGAGTAGACTTATAGGACTTATTTTATGAAAATGAGGTGCTTAATCCACTGGTGAAAACCGCGATGTCCTATCTTTAACCGTTTAGGAGATCGAGTAAAATGGAGAATAATGGATATTTGAAAATGTGATATATAAACATTTTATTCGTTTGTACCTTTATCAACCCTTGAGAGTAGACTTATAGGACATATTTTATGTAAAATGAGGTGCTAAATCCACTGGTGAAAACCGCGATGTCCTATCTTTAACCGTTTAGGAGATCGAGTAAAATGGAGAATAATAGATATTTGAAAATGTGATATATAAACATTTTATTCGTTTTTACTTTTATCAACATTTGAGAGTAGACTTATAGGACCTATTTTATGTAAAATGAGGTGCCAAATCAACTGGTGAAAACCGCGATGTGATATCATTAACCGTTTAGGAGATCGAGTAAAATGGAGAATAATAGATATTTGAAAATGTGATATATTAACATTTTATTCGTTTTTACCTTTATCAACCCTTGAGAGTAGACTTATAGGACATATTTTATGTAAAATGAGGTGCTAAATCCACTGGTGAAAACCGCGATGTCCTATCTTTAACCGTTTAGGAGATCGACTAAAATGGAGAATAATCGATATTTGAAAATGTGATATATAAACATTTTATTCGTTTGTACCTTTATCAACCCTTGAGAGTAGACTTATAGGACTTATTTTATGTAAAATGAGGTGCTAAATCCACTGGTGATAACCGCGATGTCCTATCTTTAACCGTTTAGGAGATCGAGTAAAATGGAGAATAATAGATATTTGAAAATGTGATATATAAACATTTTATTCGTTTGTACCTTTATCAACTCTTGAGAGTAGACTTATAGGACTTATTTTATGTAAAATGGGGTGCTTAATCCACTGACGAAAACCGCGATGTCCTATCTTTAACCGTTTAGGAGATCGACTAAAATGGAGAATAATCGATATTTGAAAATGTGATATATAAACATTTTATTCGTTTGTACCTTTATCAACCCTTGAGAGTAGACTTATAGGACTTATTTTATGTAAAATGAGGTGCTAAATCCACTGGTGATAACCGCGATGTCCTATCTTTAACCGTTTAGGAGATCGAGTAAAATGGAGAATAATAGATATTTGAAAATGTGATATATAAACATTTTATTCGTTTGTACCTTTATCAACTCTTGAGAGTAGACTTATAGGACTTATTTTATGTAAAATGGGGTGCTTAATCCACTGACGAAAACCGCGATGTCCTATCTTTTACCGTTTAGGAGATCGAGTAAAATGGAAAATAATACATATTTGAAAATGTGATATATAAACAATTTATTCGTTTGTACCTTGATCAACTCTTGGGGGTAGACTTATAGGATATATTTCATGTAAAATAAGGTGCTAAATCCACTGGTAAAAACCGCGATGTCCAATCTTTAACCGTTTAAGAGATCGAGTAAAATTGATAATAACAGATATTTGAAAATGTGATATATAAACATTTTATTCGTTTGTACCTTTATCAACTCTTGAGAGTAGACTTATAGGAGTTATTTTATGTAAAATGAGGTGCTAAATCTACTGGTAAAAACCGCGATGTCCAATCTTTAACCGTTTAGGAGATCGAGTAAAATGGAGAATAATAGATATTTGATAATGTGGTATATAAACATTTTATTCGTTTGTACCCTTATCAACTCTTGAGAGTAGACTTATAGGACTTATTTTATGTAAAATGAGGTGCTAAATCCACTGGCGAAAACCGCGATGTGATATCTTTAACCGTTTAGGAGATCGAGTAAAATGGAGAATAATGGATATTTGATAATGTGATGTATAAACATTTTATTCGTTTGTACCTTCATCAACTCTTGAGAGTAGACTTATAGGACTTATTTTATGTAAAATGAGGTGCTAAATCCACTAGTGAAATCCGCGATGTCCTATTTTTAACCGTTTAGGAGATCGAGTAAAATGGAGAATAGTAGATATTTGAAAATGTGATATATAAACATTTTATTCGTTTGTACCTTTATCAACTCTTGAGAGTAGACTTATAGGACTTATTTTATGTAAAATGAGTTGCTAAATCCACTGGTGAAAACCGCGATGTCCTATCTTTTACCGTTTAGGATATCGAGTAAAATGGAAAATAATAGATATTTGATAATGTGATATATAAACATTTTATTCGTTTGTACCTTTATCAACTCTTGAGAGTAGACTTATAGGACTTATTTTATGTAAAATGAGGTACTAAATCCACTGGTGAAAACCGCGATGTCCTATCTTTAACCGTTATGGAGATCGAGTAAAATGGAGAATAATTGATATTTGATAATGTGGTATATAAACATTTTATTCGTTTGTACCCTTATCAACTCTTGAGAGTAGACTTATAGGACATATTTTATGTAAAATGAGGTGCTAAATCCACTGGTAAAAACCGCGATGTCCTATCTTTAACCATTTAGGAGATGGAGTAAAATGGAGAATAATAGATATTTGAAAATGTGATATATAAACATTTTATTAGTTTGTACCTTTATCAACTCTTGAGAGTAGACTTATAGGACTTATTTTATGTAAAATGAGGTACTAAATCCTCTGGAAAAAACCGCGATGTCCTATCTTTAACCGTTTAGGAGATCGAGTAAAATGGATATTAATAGATATTTGAAAATGTGATATATAAACATTTTATTCGTTTGTACCTTTATCAACTTTTGAGAGTAGACTTATAGGACTTTTTATATGTAAAATGAGGTGCTAAATCCACTGGTGAAAACCGCGATGTCCTATCTTTAACCGTTTAGAAGATCGAGTATAATGGAGAATAATTGATATTTGAAAATGTGATATATAAACATTTTATTCGTTTGTACCTTTATCAACTTTTGAGAGTAGACTTATAGGACTTTTTATATGTAAAATGAGGTGCTAAATCCACTGGTGAAAACCGCGATGTCCTATCTTTAACCGTTTAGGAGATCGAGTAAAATGGAGAATAATAGATATTTGAAAATGTGATATATAAACATTTTATTCGTTTGTACCTTTATCAACTTTTGAGAGTAGACTTATAGGACTTTTTATATGTAAAATGAGGTGCTAAATCCACTGGTGAAAACCGCGATGTCCTATCTTTAACCGTTTAGGTGATCGAGTAAAATGGAGAATAATAGATATTTGAAAATGTGATATATAAACATTTTATTCGTTTGTACCTTTATCAACTTTTGAGAGTAGACTTATAGGACTTTTTATATGTAAAATGAGGTGCTAAATCCACTGGTGAAAACCGCGATGTCCTATCTTTAACCGTTTAGGAGATCGAGTAAAATGGAGAATAATAGATATTTGAAAATGTGATATATAAACATTTTATTCGTTTGTACCTTTATCAACTTTTGAGAGTAGACTTATAGGACTTTTTATATGTAAAATGAGGTGCTAAATCCACTGGTGAAAACCGCGATGTCCTATCTTTAACCGTTTAGGAGATCGAGTAAAATGGAGAAAAAATGTGATATATAAACATTTTATTCGTTTGTAACTTTATCAACTTTTGAGAGTAGACTTATAGGACTTATTTTATGTAAAATGAGGGGCTAAATCCACTGGTGATAACCGCGATGTCCTATCTTTAACCGTTTAGGAGATCGAGTAAAATGGAAAATAATAGATATTTGAAAATGTGATATATAAACATTTTATTCGTTTGTACCTTTATCAACTCTTGAGAGTAGACTTATAGGACTTATTTTATGTAAAATGAGGGGCTAAATCCACTGGTGATAACCGCGATGTCCTATCTTTAACCGTTTAGGAGATCGAGTAAAATGGAAAATAATAGATATTTGAAAATGTGATATATAAACATTTTATTCGTTTGTACCTTTATCAACTTTTGAGAGTAGACTTATAGGACTTTTTATATGTAAAATGAGGTGCTAAATCCACTGGTGAAAACCGCGATGTCCTATCTTTAATCGTTTAGGAGATCGAGTGAAATGGAGAATAATAGATATTTTAAAATGTGATATATAAACATTTTATTCGTTTTTTCCTTTATCAACTCTTAAGAGTAGACTTATAGGACTTATTTTATGTAAAATAAGGTGCTAAATCCACTGGTGAAAACCGCGATGTCCTATCTATAACCGTTTAGGAGATCGAGTAAAATAGAAAATAATAGATATTTGAAAATGTGATATATAAACATTTTATTCGTTTGTACTTTATCAACTCTTGAGAGTAGACTTATAGGACCTATTTTATGTAAAATGAGGTGCTAAATCCACTGGTGAAAACCGCGATGTCCTATCTTTAACTGTTTAGGAGATCGAGTAAAATGGAGAGAAAATGTGATATATAAACATTTTATTCGTTTGTACCTTTATGAACTCTTAAGAGTAGACTTATAGGACTTATTTTATGTAAATTGAGGTGCTAAATCCACTGGTGAAAACCGCGATGTCCTATCTATAACCGTTTAGGAGATCGAGTAAAATAGAAAATAATAGATATTTGAAAATGTGATATATAAACATTTTATTCGTTTTTACTTTTATCAACTCTTGAGAGTAGACTTATAGGACATATTTTATGTAAAATGAGGTGCTAAATCCACTGGTGAAAACCGCGATGTCCTATCTTTAACCGTTATGGAGATCGAGTAAAATGGAGAATAATCGATATTTGAAAATGTGATATATAAACATTTTATTCGTTTGTACCTTTATCAACCCTTGAGAGTAGACTTATAGGACATATTTTATGTAAAATGAGGTGCTAAATCCACTGGTGAAAACCGCGATGTCCTATCTTTAACCGTTTAGGAGATCGAGTAAAATGGAGAATAATAGATATTTTAAAATGTGATATATAAACATTTTATTCGTTTTTTCCTTTATCAACTCTTAAGAGTAGACTTATAGGAATTATTTTATGTAAAATGAGGTGCTAAATCCACTGGTGAAAACCGCGATGTCCTATCTTTTACCGTTTTGGATATCGAGTAAAATGGAAAATAATAGATATTTGAAAATGTGATATATAAACATTTTATTGGATTGTACCTTTATCAACTCTTGAGAGTAGACTTATAAGACATATTTTATGTAAAATGAGGTGCTAAATCCACTGGTGATAACCGCAATGTCCTATCTTTAACCGTTTAGGAGATCGAGTAAAATGGAAAATAATAGATATTTGAAAATATGATATATAAAAATTTTATTCGTTTGTACCTTTATGAACTCTTAAGAGTAGACTTATAGGACTTATTTTATGTAAAATGAGGTGCTAAATCCACTGGTAAAAACCGCGATGTCCTATCTTTAACCGTTATGGAGATCGAGTAAAATGGAGAATAATAGATATTTGATAATGTGATATATAAACATTTCATTGGTTTGTACCTTTATCAACTCTTGAGAGTAGACTTATAAGACATATTTTATGTAAAATGAGGTGCTAAATCCACTGGTGAAAACCGCGATGTCCTATCTTTAACCGTTAAGGAGATCGAGTAAAATGGAGAATAATTGATATTTGATAATGTGGTATATAAACATTTTATTCGTTTGTACCCTTATCAACTCTTGAGAGTAGACTTATAGGACTTATTTTATGTAAAATGAGTTGCTAAATCCACTGGTGAAAACCGCGATGTCCTATCTTTTACCGTTTAGGATATCGAGTAAAATGGAAAATAATAGATATTTGAAAATGTGATATATAAACATTTTATTGGTTTGTACCTTTATCAACTCTTGAGAGTAGACTTATAAGACATATTTTATGTAAAATGAGGTGCTAAATCCACTGGTGAAAACCGCGATGTCCTATCTTTAACCGTTAAGGAGATCGAGTAAAATGGAGAATAATTGATATTTGATAATGTGGTATATAAACATTTTATTCGTTTGTACCCTTATCAACTCTTGAGAGTAGACTTATAGGACTTATTTTATGTAAAATGAGGTGCTAAATCCACTGGTGATAACCGCGATGTCCTATCTTTAACCGTTTAGGAGATCGAGTAAAATGGAAAATAATAGATATTTGAAAATGTGATATATAAAAATTTTATTCGTTTGTACCTTCATGAACTCTTAAGAGTAGACTTATAGGACTTATTTTATGTAAAATGAGGTGCTAAATCCACTGGTGAAAACCGCGATGTCCTATCTTTAACCGTTATGGAGATCGAGTAAAATGGAGAATAATTGATATTTGATAATGTGGTATATAAACATTTTATTCGTTTGTACCCTTATCAACTCTTGAGAGTAGACTTATAGGACATATTTTATGTAAAATGAGGTGCTAAATCCACTGGTAAAAACCGCGATGTCCTATCTTTAACCATTTAGGAGATGGAGTAAAATGGAGAATAATAGATATTTGAAAATGTGATATATAAACATTTTATTAGTTTGTACCTTTATCAACTCTTGAGAGTAGACTTATAGGACTTATTTTATGTAAAATGAGGTACTAAATCCTCTGGAAAAAACCGCGATGTCCTATCTTTAACCGTTTAGGAGATCGAGTAAAATGGATATTAATAGATATTTGAAAATGTGATATATAAACATTTTATTCGTTTGTACCTTTATCAACTTTTGAGAGTAGACTTATAGGACTTTTTATATGTAAAATGAGGTGCTAAATCCACTGGTGAAAACCGCGATGTCCTATCTTTAACCGTTTAGAAGATCGAGTATAATGGAGAATAATTGATATTTGATAATGTGGTATATAAACATTTTATTCGTTTGTACCTTTATCAACCCTTGACAGTAGACTTATAGGACTTATTTTATGTAAAATGAGGTGCTAAATCCACTGGTGAAAACCGCGATGTCCTATCTTTAACCGTTTAGGAGATCGAGTAAAATGGAGAATAATTGATATTTGATAATGTGGTATATAAACATTTTATTCGTTTGTACCCTTATCAACTCTTGAGAGTAGACTTATAGGTCTTATTTTATGTAAAATGAGGTACTAAATCCTCTGGAGAAAACCGCGATGTGATATCTTTAACCGTTTAGGAGATCGAGTAAAATGGAGAATAATAGATATTTGAAAATGTGATATATAAAAATTTTATTCGTTTGTACCTTTATCAACTCTTGAGAGTAGACTTATAGGACTTATTTTATGTAAAATGAGGTGCTAAATTCACTGGTAAAAACCGCGATGTCCTATCTTTAACCATTTAGGAGATGGAGTAAAATGGAGAATAATAGATATTTGAAAATGTGATATATAAACATTTTATTAGTTTGTACCTTTATCAACTCTTGAGAGTAGACTTATAGGACTTATTTTATGTAAAATGAGGTACTAAATCCTCTGGAAAAAACCGCGATGTCCTATCTTTAACCGTTTAGGAGATCGAGTAAAATGGAGAATAATTGATATTTGATAATGTGGTATATAAACATTTTATTCGTTTGTACCCTTATCAACTTTTGAGAGTAGACTTATAGGACTTTTTATATGTAAAATGAGGTGCTAAATCCACTGGTGAAAACCGCGATGTCCTATCTTTAACCGTTTAGGAGATCGAGTAAAATGGAGAATAATAGATATTTGAAAATGTGATATATAAACATTTTATTCGTTTGTACCCTTATCAACTCTTGAGAGTAGACTTATAGGACTTATTTTATGTAAAATGAGGTGCTAAATCCACTGGTGAAAACCGCGATGTCCTATCTTTAACCGTTTAGGAGATCGAGTATAATGGAGAATAATTGATATTTTATAATGTGGTATATAAACATTTTATTCGTTTGTACCCTTATCAACTCTTGAGAGTAGACTTATAGGACTTATTTTATGTAAAATGAGGTGCTAAATCCACTGGTGAAAACCGCGATGTCCTATGTTTAACCGTTATGGAGATCGAGTAAAATGGAGAATAATCGATATTTGAAAATGTGATATATAAACATTTTATTCGTTTGTACCTTTATCAACCCTTGAGAGTAGACTTATAGGACATATTTTATGTAAAATGAGGTGCTAAATCCACTGGTGAAAACCGCGATGTCCTATCTTTAACCGTTATGGAGATCGAGTAAAATGGAGATTAATAGATATTTGAAAATGTGATATATAAACATTTTATTCGTTTGTACTTTATCAACTCTTGAGAGTAGACTTATAGGACCTATTTTATGTAAAATGAGGTGCTAAATCCACTGGTGAAAACCGCGATGTCCTATCTTTAACCGTTTAGGAGATCGAGTAAAATGGAGAATAATAGATATTTGAAAATGTGATATATAAACATTTTATTCGTTTGTACCTTTATCAACTTTTGAGAGTAGACTTATAGGACTTTTTATATGTAAAATGAGGTGCTAAATCCACTGGTGAAAACCGCGATGTCCTATCTTTAACCGTTTAGGAGATCGAGTAAAATGGAGAGAAAATGTGATATATAAACATTTTATTCGTTTGTAACTTTATCAACTCTTGAGAGTAGACTTATAGGACTTATTTTATGTAAAATGAGGGGCTAAATCCACTGGTGATAACCGCGATGTCCTATCTTTAACCGTTTAGGAGATCGAGTAAAATGGAAAATAATAGATATTTGAAAATGTGATATATAAACATTTTATTCGTTTGTACCTTTATCAACTCTTGAGAGTAGACTTATAGGACTTATTTTATGTAAAATGAGGTGCTAAATCCACTGGTGAAAACCGCGATGTCCTATCTTTTACCGTTTCGGTGATCGAGTAAAATGGATGTTAATAGATATTTGAAAATGTGATATATAAACATTTTATTCGTTTGTACCTTTATCAACTTTTGAGAGTAGACTTATAGGACTTATTATATGTAAAATGAGGGGCTAAATCCACTGGTGATAACCGCGATGTCCTATCTTTAACCGTTTAGGAGATCGAGTAAAATGGAAAATAATAGATATTTGAAAATGTGATATATAAACATTTTATTCGTTTGTACCTTTATCAACTTTTGAGAGTAGACTTATAGGACTTTTTATATGTAAAATGAGGTGCTAAATCCACTGGTGAAAACCGCGATGTCCTATCTTTAATCGTTTAGGAGATCGAGTAAAATGGAGAATAATAGATATTTTAAAATGTGATATATAAACATTTTATTCGTTTTTTCCTTTATCAACTCTTAAGAGTAGACTTATAGGACTTATTTTATGTAAAATAAGGTGCTAAATCCACTGGCGAAAACCGCGATGTCCTATCTATAACCGTTTAGGAGATCGAGTAAAATAGAAAATAATAGATATTTGAAAATGTGATATATAAACATTTTATTCGTTTGTACTTTATCAACTCTTGAGAGTAGACTTATAGGACCTATTTTATGTAAAATGAGGTGCTAAATCCACTGGTGAAAACCGCGATGTCCTATCTTTAACCGTTTAGGAGATCGAGTAAAATGGAGAGAAAATGTGATATATAAACATTTTATTCGTTTGTACCTTTATGAACTCTTAAGAGTAGACTTATAGGACTTATTTTATGTAAATTGAGGTGCTAAATCCACTGGTGAAAACCGCGATGTCCTATCTATAACCGTTTAGGAGATCGAGTAAAATAGAAAATAATAGATATTTGAAAATGTGATATATAAACATTTTATTCGTTTGTACCTTTATCAACTCTTGAGAGTAGACTTATAAGACTTATTTTATGTAAAATGAGGTGCTAAATCCACTGGTGAAAACCGCGATGCCCTATCTTTAACCGTTAAGGAGATCGAGTAAAATGGATAATAATAGATATTTGATAATGTGGTATATAAACATTTTATTCGTTTGTACCCTTATCAACTCTTGAGAGTAGACTTATAGGACTTATTTTATGTAAAATGAGGTGCTAAATCCACTGGTGAAAACCGCGATGTCCTATCTTTAACCGTTATGGAGATCGAGTAAAATGGAGAATAATCGATATTTGAAAATGTGATATATAAACATTTTATTCGTTTGTACCTTTATCAACCCTTGAGAGTAGACTTATAGGACATATTTTATGTAAAATGAGGTGCTAAATCCACTGGTGAAAACCGCGATGTCCTATCTCTAACCGTTATGGAGATCGAGTAAAATGGAGAATAATAGATATTTGATAATGTGATATATAAACATTTTATTCGTTTGTACCTTTATCAACCCTTGACAGTAGACTTATAGGACTTATTTTATGTAAAATGAGGTGCTAAATCCACTGGTGAAAACCGCGATGTCCTATCTTTAACCGTTTAGGAGATCGAGTAAAATGGAGAATAATTGATATTTGATAATGTGGTATATAAACATTTTATTCGTTTGTACCCTTATCAACTCTTGAGAGTAGACTTATAGGACTTATTTTATGTAAAATGAGGTGCTAAATCCACTGGTGAAAACCGCGATGTCCTATCTTTAACCGTTATGGAGATCGAGTAAAATGGAGAATAATCGATATTTGAAAATGTGATATATAAACATTTTATTCGTTTGTACCTTTATCAACCCTTGAGAGTAGACTTATAGGACATATTTTATGTAAAATGAGGTGCTAAATCCACTGGTGAAAACCGCGATGTCCTATCTTTAACCGTTTAGGAGATCGAGTAAAATGGAGAATAATCGATATTTGAAAATGTGATATATAAACATTTTATTCGTTTGTACCTTTATCAACCCTTGACAGTAGACTTATAGGACTTATTTTATGTAAAATGAGGTGCTAAATCCACTGGTGAAAACCGCGATGTCCTATCTTTAACCGTTTAGGAGATCGAGTAAAATGGAGAATAATTGATATTTGATAATGTGGTATATAAACATTTTATTCGTTTGTACCCTTATCAACTCTTGAGAGTAGACTTATAGGACTTATTTTATGTAAAATGAGGTGCTAAATCCACTGGTGAAAACCGCGATGTCCTATCTTTAACCGTTATGGAGATCGAGTAAAATGGAGAATAATCGATATTTGAAAATGTGATATATAAACATTTTATTCGTTTGTACCTTTATCAACCCTTGAGAGTAGACTTATAGGACATATTTTATGTAAAATGAGGTGCTAAATCCACTGGTGAAAACCGCGATGTCCTATCTCTAACCGTTATGGAGATCGAGTAAAATGGAGAATAATAGATATTTGATAATGTGATATATAAACATTTTATTCGTTTGTACCTATATCAACTCTTGAGAGTAGACTTATAGGACTTATTTTATGTAAATTGAGGTGCTAAATCCACTGGTGAAAACCGCGATGTCCTATCTTTTACCGTTTAGGATATCGAGTAAAATGGAGAATAATAGATATTTTAAAATGTGATATATAAACATTTTATTCGTTTTTACTTTTATCAACTCTTGAGAGTAGACTTATAAGACATATTTTATGTAAAATGAGGTGCTAAATCCACTGGTGAAAACCGCGATGTCCTATCTTTAACCGTTATGGAGATCGAGTAAAATGGAGAATAATAGATATTTGATAATGTGAAATATAAACATTTTATTCGTTTGTACCTTTATCAACTCTTGGGGGCAGACTTATAGGATATATTTCATGTAAAATAAGGTGCTAAATCCACTGGTAAAAACCGCGATGTCCTATCTTTAACCGTTATGGAGATCGAGTAAAATGGAGAATAATAGATATTTGATAATGTGATATATAAACATTTTATTCGTTTGTACCTATATCAACTCTTGAGAGTAGACTTATAGGACTTATTTTATGTAAAATGAAGTGCTAAATCCAGTGGTGAAAACCGCGATGTCCTATCTTTTACCGTTTAGGATATCGAGTAAAATGGAAAAAAATAGATATTTGAAAATGTGATATATAAACATTTTATTCGTTTGTACCTTTATCAACTCTTGAGAGTAGACTTATTAGACTTATTTTATGTAAAATGAGGTGCTAAATCCACTGGTGAAAACCGCGATGTCCTATCTTTAACCGTTATGGAGATCGAGTAAAATGGAGACTAATAGATATTTGATAATGTGATATATAAACATTTTATTCGTTTGTACCTTTATCAACTCTTGAGAGTAGACTTATAGGAATTATTTTATGTAAAATGAGGTGCTAAATCCACTGGTAAAAACCGAGATGTCCTATCTTTAACCGTTTAGGAGATCGAGTAAAATGGAAAATAATAGATATTTGAAAATGTGATATATAAAAATTTTATTCGTTTGTACCTTTATGAACTCTTAAGAGTAGACTTATAGGACTTATTTTATGTAAAATGAGGTGCTAAATCCACTAGTGAAATCCGCGATGTCCTATTTTTAACCGTTTAGGAGATCGAGTAAAATGGAGAATAGTAGATATTTGAAAATGTGATATATAAACATTTTATTCGTTTGTACCTTTATCAACTCTTGAGAGTAGACTTATAGGACTTATTTTATGTAAAATGAGGTGCTAAATCCACTGGTGAAAACCGCGATGTCCTATCTTTAACCGTTTAGGAGATCGAGTAAAATGGAGAATAATAGATATTTGAAAATGTGATATATAAACATTTTATTCGTTTTTTCCTTTATCAACTCTTAAGAGTAAACTTATAGGAATTAATTTATGTAAAATGAGGTGCTAAATCCACTGGTGAAAACCGCGATGTCCTATCTTTTACCGTTTTGGATATCGAGTAAAATGGAAAATAATAGATATTTGAAAATGTGATATATAAACATTTTATTGGATTGTACCTTTATCAACTCTTGAGAGTAGACTTATAAGACATATTTTATGTAAAATGAGGTGCTAAATCCACTGGTGATAACCGCAATGTCCTATCTTTAACCGTTTAGGAGATCGAGTAAAATGGAAAATAATAGATATTTGAAAATGTGATATATAAAAATTTTATTCGTTTGTACCTTTATGAACTCTTAAGAGTAGACTTATAGGACTTATTTTATGTAAAATGAGGTGCTAAATCCACTGGTAAAAACCGCGATGTCCTATCTTTAACCGTTATGGAGATCGAGTAAAATGGAGAATAATAGATATTTGATAATGTGATATATAAACATTTCATTGGTTTGTACCTTTATCAACTCTTGAGAGTAGACTTATAAGACATATTTTATGTAAAATGAGGTGCTAAATCCACTGGTGAAAACCGCGATGTCCTATCTTTAACCGTTAAGGAGATCGAGTAAAATGGAGAATAATTGATATTTGATAATGTGGTATATAAACATTTTATTCGTTTGTACCCTTATCAACTCTTGAGAGTAGACTTATAGGACTTATTTTATGTAAAATGAGTTGCTAAATCCACTGGTGAAAACCGCGATGTCCTATCTTTTACCGTTTAGGATATCGAGTAAAATGGAAAATAATAGATATTTGAAAATGTGATATATAAACATTTTATTGGTTTGTACCTTTATCAACTCTTGAGAGTAGACTTATAAGACATATTTTATGTAAAATGAGGTGCTAAATCCACTGGTGAAAACCGCGATGTCCTATCTTTAACCGTTAAGGAGATCGAGTAAAATGGAGAATAATTGATATTTGATAATGTGGTATATAAACATTTTATTGGTTTGTACCTTTATCAACATTTGAGAGTAGACTTATAGGACCTATTTTATGTAAAATGAGGTGCCAAATCAACTGGTGAAAACCGCGATGTGATATCATTAACCGTTTAGGAGATCGAGTAAAATGGAGAATAATAGATATTTGAAAATGTGATATATTAACATTTTATTCGTTTTTACCTTTATCAACCCTTGAGAGTAGACTTATAGGACATATTTTATGTAAAATGAGGTGCTAAATCCACTGGTGAAAACCGCGATGTCCTATCTTTAACCGTTTAGGAGATCGACTAAAATGGAGAATAATCGATATTTGAAAATGTGATATATAAACATTTTATTCGTTTGTACCTTTATCAACCCTTGAGAGTAGACTTATAGGACTTATTTTATGTAAAATGAGGTGCTAAATCCACTGGTGATAACCGCGATGTCCTATCTTTAACCGTTTAGGAGATCGAGTAAAATGGAGAATAATAGATATTTGAAAATGTGATATATAAACATTTTATTCGTTTGTACCTTTATCAACTCTTGAGAGTAGACTTATAGGACTTATTTTATGTAAAATGGGGTGCTTAATCCACTGACGAAAACCGCGATGTCCTATCTTTAACCGTTTAGGAGATCGACTAAAATGGAGAATAATCGATATTTGAAAATGTGATATATAAACATTTTATTCGTTTGTACCTTTATCAACCCTTGAGAGTAGACTTATAGGACTTATTTTATGTAAAATGAGGTGCTAAATCCACTGGTGATAACCGCGATGTCCTATCTTTAACCGTTTAGGAGATCGAGTAAAATGGAGAATAATAGATATTTGAAAATGTGATATATAAACATTTTATTCGTTTGTACCTTTATCAACTCTTGAGAGTAGAATTATAGGACTTATTTTATGTAAAATGGGGTGCTTAATCCACTGACGAAAACCGCGATGTCCTATCTTTTACCGTTTAGGAGATCGAGTAAAATGGAAAATAATACATATTTGAAAATGTGATATATAAACAATTTATTCGTTTGTACCTTGATCAACTCTTGGGGGTAGACTTATAGGATATATTTCATGTAAAATAAGGTGCTAAATCCACTGGTAAAAACCGCGATGTCCAATCTTTAACCGTTTAAGAGATCGAGTAAAATTGATAATAACAGATATTTGAAAATGTGATATATAAACATTTTATTCGTTTGTACCTTTATCAACTCTTGAGAGTAGACTTATAGGAGTTATTTTATGTAAAATGAGGTGCTAAATCTACTGGTAAAAACCGCGATGTCCAATCTTTAACCGTTTAGGAGATCGAGTAAAATGGAGAATAATAGATATTTGATAATGTGGTATATAAACATTTTATTCGTTTGTACCCTTATCAACTCTTGAGAGTAGACTTATAGGACTTATTTTATGTAAAATGAGGTGCTAAATCCACTGGCGAAAACCGCGATGTGATATCTTTAACCGTTTAGGAGATCGAGTAAAATGGAGAATAATGGATATTTGATAATGTGATGTATAAACATTTTATTCGTTTGTACCTTCATCAACTCTTGAGAGTAGACTTATAGGACTTATTTTATGTAAAATGAGGTGCTAAATCCACTAGTGAAATCCGCGATGTCCTATTTTTAACCGTTTAGGAGATCGAGTAAAATGGAGAATAGTAGATATTTGAAAATGTGATATATAAACATTTTATTCGTTTGTACCTTTATCAACTCTTGAGAGTAGACTTATAGGACTTATTTTATGTAAAATGAGTTGCTAAATCCACTGGTGAAAACCGCGATGTCCTATCTTTTACCGTTTAGGATATCGAGTAAAATGGAAAATAATAGATATTTGATAATGTGATATATAAACATTTTATTCGTTTGTACCTTTATCAACTCTTGAGAGTAGACTTATAGGACTTATTTTATGTAAAATGAGGTACTAAATCCACTGGTGAAAACCGCGATGTCCTATCTTTAACCGTTTAGGTGATCGAGTAAAATGGAGAATAATAGATATTTGAAAATGTGATATATAAACATTTTATTCGTTTGTACCTTTATCAACTTTTGAGAGTAGACTTATAGGACTTTTTATATGTAAAATGAGGTGCTAAATCCACTGGTGAAAACCGCGATGTCCTATCTTTAACCGTTTAGGAGATCGAGTAAAATGGAGAATAATAGATATTTGAAAATGTGATATATAAACATTTTATTCGTTTGTACCTTTATCAACTTTTGAGAGTAGACTTATAGGACTTTTTATATGTAAAATGAGGTGCTAAATCCACTGGTGAAAACCGCGATGTCCTATCTTTAACCGTTTAGGAGATCGAGTAAAATGGAGAAAAAATGTGATATATAAACATTTTATTCGTTTGTAACTTTATCAACTTTTGAGAGTAGACTTATAGGACTTATTTTATGTAAAATGAGGGGCTAAATCCACTGGTGATAACCGCGATGTCCTATCTTTAACCGTTTAGGAGATCGAGTAAAATGGAAAATAATAGATATTTGAAAATGTGATATATAAACATTTTATTCGTTTGTACCTTTATCAACTCTTGAGAGTAGACTTATAGGACTTATTTTATGTAAAATGAGGGGCTAAATCCACTGGTGATAACCGCGATGTCCTATCTTTAACCGTTTAGGAGATCGAGTAAAATGGAAAATAATAGATATTTGAAAATGTGATATATAAACATTTTATTCGTTTGTACCTTTATCAACTTTTGAGAGTAGACTTATAGGACTTTTTATATGTAAAATGAGGTGCTAAATCCACTGGTGAAAACCGCGATGTCCTATCTTTAATCGTTTAGGAGATCGAGTGAAATGGAAAATAATAGATATTTTAAAATGTGATATATAAACATTTTATTCGTTTTTTCCTTTATCAACTCTTAAGAGTAGACTTATAGGACTTATTTTATGTAAAATAAGGTGCTAAATCCACTGGTGAAAACCGCGATGTCCTATCTATAACCGTTTAGGAGATCGAGTAAAATAGAAAATAATAGATATTTGAAATGTGATATATAAACATTTTATTCGTTTGTACTTTATCAACTCTTTGAGAGTAGACTTATAGGACCTATTTTATGTAAAATGAGGTGCTAAATCCACTGGTGAAAACCGCGATGTCCTATCTTTAACTGTTTAGGAGATCGAGTAAAATGGAGAGAAAATGTGATATATAAACATTTTATTCGTTTGTACCTTTATGAACTCTTAAGAGTAGACTTATAGGACTTATTTTATGTAAATTGAGGTGCTAAATCCACTGGTGAAAACCGCGATGTCCTATCTATAACCGTTTAGGAGATCGAGTAAAATAGAAAATAATAGATATTTGAAAATGTGATATATAAACATTTTATTCGTTTTTACTTTTATCAACTCTTGAGAGTAGACTTATAGGACATATTTTATGTAAAATGAGGTGCTAAATCCACTGGTGAAAACCGCGATGTCCTATCTTTAACCGTTATGGAGATCGAGTAAAATGGAGAATAATCGATATTTGAAAATGTGATATATAAACATTTTATTCGTTTGTACCTTTATCAACCCTTGAGAGTAGACTTATAGGACATATTTTATGTAAAATGAGGTGCTAAATCCACTGGTGAAAACCGCGATGTCCTATCTTTAACCGTTTAGGAGATCGAGTAAAATGGAGAATAATAGATATTTTAAAATGTGATATATAAACATTTTATTCGTTTTTTCCTTTATCAACTCTTAAGAGTAGACTTATAGGAATTATTTTATGTAAAATGAGGTGCTAAATCCACTGGTGAAAACCGCGATGTCCTATCTTTTACCGTTTTGGATATCGAGTAAAATGGAAAATAATAGATATTTGAAAATGTGATATATAAACATTTTATTGGATTGTACCTTTATCAACTCTTGAGAGTAGACTTATAAGACATATTTTATGTAAAATGAGGTGCTAAATCCACTGGTGATAACCGCAATGTCCTATCTTTAACCGTTTAGGAGATCGAGTAAAATGGAAAATAATAGATATTTGAAAATATGATATATAAAAATTTTATTCGTTTGTACCTTTATGAACTCTTAAGAGTAGACTTATAGGACTTATTTTATGTAAAATGAGGTGCTAAATCCACTGGTAAAAACCGCGATGTCCTATCTTTAACCGTTATGGAGATCGAGTAAAATGGAGAATAATAGATATTTGATAATGTGATATATAAACATTTCATTGGTTTGTACCTTTATCAACTCTTGAGAGTAGACTTATAAGACATATTTTATGTAAAATGAGGTGCTAAATCCACTGGTGAAAACCGCGATGTCCTATCTTTAACCGTTAAGGAGATCGAGTAAAATGGAGAATAATTGATATTTGATAATGTGGTATATAAACATTTTATTCGTTTGTACCCTTATCAACTCTTGAGAGTAGACTTATAGGACTTATTTTATGTAAAATGAGTTGCTAAATCCACTGGTGAAAACCGCGATGTCCTATCTTTTACCGTTTAGGATATCGAGTAAAATGGAAAATAATAGATATTTGAAAATGTGATATATAAACATTTTATTGGTTTGTACCTTTATCAACTCTTGAGAGTAGACTTATAAGACATATTTTATGTAAAATGAGGTGCTAAATCCACTGGTGAAAACCGCGATGTCCTATCTTTAACCGTTAAGGAGATCGAGTAAAATGGAGAATAATTGATATTTGATAATGTGGTATATAAACATTTTATTCGTTTGTACCCTTATCAACTCTTGAGAGTAGACTTATAGGACTTATTTTATGTAAAATGAGGTGCTAAATCCACTGGTGATAACCGCGATGTCCTATCTTTAACCGTTTAGGAGATCGAGTAAAATGGAAAATAATAGATATTTGAAAATGTGATATATAAAAATTTTATTCGTTTGTACCTTCATGAACTCTTAAGAGTAGACTTATAGGACTTATTTTATGTAAAATGAGGTGCTAAATCCACTGGTGAAAACCGCGATGTCCTATCTTTAACCGTTATGGAGATCGAGTAAAATGGAGAATAATTGATATTTGATAATGTGGTATATAAACATTTTATTCGTTTGTACCCTTATCAACTCTTGAGAGTAGACTTATAGGACATATTTTATGTAAAATGAGGTGCTAAATCCACTGGTAAAAACCGCGATGTCCTATCTTTAACCATTTAGGAGATGGAGTAAAATGGAGAATAATAGATATTTGAAAATGTGATATATAAACATTTTATTAGTTTGTACCTTTATCAACTCTTGAGAGTAGACTTATAGGACTTATTTTATGTAAAATGAGGTACTAAATCCTCTGGAAAAAACCGCGATGTCCTATCTTTAACCGTTTAGGAGATCGAGTAAAATGGATATTAATAGATATTTGAAAATGTGATATATAAACATTTTATTCGTTTGTACCTTTATCAACTTTTGAGAGTAGACTTATAGGACTTTTTATATGTAAAATGAGGTGCTAAATCCACTGGTGAAAACCGCGATGTCCTATCTTTAACCGTTTAGAAGATCGAGTATAATGGAGAATAATTGATATTTGATAATGTGGTATATAAACATTTTATTCGTTTGTACCTTTATCAACCCTTGACAGTAGACTTATAGGACTTATTTTATGTAAAATGAGGTGCTAAATCCACTGGTGAAAACCGCGATGTCCTATCTTTAACCGTTTAGGAGATCGAGTAAAATGGAGAATAATTGATATTTGATAATGTGGTATATAAACATTTTATTCGTTTGTACCCTTATCAACTCTTGAGAGTAGACTTATAGGTCTTATTTTATGTAAAATGAGGTACTAAATCCTCTGGAGAAAACCGCGATGTGATATCTTTAACCGTTTAGGAGATCGAGTAAAATGGAGAATAATAGATATTTGAAAATGTGATATATAAAAATTTTATTCGTTTGTACCTTTATCAACTCTTGAGAGTAGACTTATAGGACTTATTTTATGTAAAATGAGGTGCTAAATTCACTGGTAAAAACCGCGATGTCCTATCTTTAACCATTTAGGAGATGGAGTAAAATGGAGAATAATAGATATTTGAAAATGTGATATATAAACATTTTATTAGTTTGTACCTTTATCAACTCTTGAGAGTAGACTTATAGGACTTATTTTATGTAAAATGAGGTACTAAATCCTCTGGAAAAAACCGCGATGTCCTATCTTTAACCGTTTAGGAGATCGAGTAAAATGGAGAATAATTGATATTTGATAATGTGGTATATAAACATTTTATTCGTTTGTACCCTTATCAACTTTTGAGAGTAGACTTATAGGACTTTTTATATGTAAAATGAGGTGCTAAATCCACTGGTGAAAACCGCGATGTCCTATCTTTAACCGTTTAGGAGATCGAGTAAAATGGAGAATAATAGATATTTGAAAATGTGATATATAAACATTTTATTCGTTTGTACCCTTATCAACTCTTGAGAGTAGACTTATAGGACTTATTTTATGTAAAATGAGGTGCTAAATCCACTGGTGAAAACCGCGATGTCCTATCTTTAACCGTTTAGGAGATCGAGTATAATGGAGAATAATTGATATTTTATAATGTGGTATATAAACATTTTATTCGTTTGTACCCTTATCAACTCTTGAGAGTAGACTTATAGGACTTATTTTATGTAAAATGAGGTGCTAAATCCACTGGTGAAAACCGCGATGTCCTATGTTTAACCGTTATGGAGATCGAGTAAAATGGAGAATAATCGATATTTGAAAATGTGATATATAAACATTTTATTCGTTTGTACCTTTATCAACCCTTGAGAGTAGACTTATAGGACATATTTTATGTAAAATGAGGTGCTAAATCCACTGGTGAAAACCGCGATGTCCTATCTTTAACCGTTATGGAGATCGAGTAAAATGGAGATTAATAGATATTTGAAAATGTGATATATAAACATTTTATTCGTTTGTACTTTATCAACTCTTGAGAGTAGACTTATAGGACCTATTTTATGTAAAATGAGGTGCTAAATCCACTGGTGAAAACCGCGATGTCCTATCTTTAACCGTTTAGGAGATCGAGTAAAATGGAGAATAATAGATATTTGAAAATGTGATATATAAACATTTTATTCGTTTGTACCTTTATCAACTTTTGAGAGTAGACTTATAGGACTTTTTATATGTAAAATGAGGTGCTAAATCCACTGGTGAAAACCGCGATGTCCTATCTTTAACCGTTTAGGAGATCGAGTAAAATGGAGAGAAAATGTGATATATAAACATTTTATTCGTTTGTAACTTTATCAACTCTTGAGAGTAGACTTATAGGACTTATTTTATGTAAAATGAGGGGCTAAATCCACTGGTGATAACCGCGATGTCCTATCTTTAACCGTTTAGGAGATCGAGTAAAATGGAAAATAATAGATATTTGAAAATGTGATATATAAACATTTTATTCGTTTGTACCTTTATCAACTCTTGAGAGTAGACTTATAGGACTTATTTTATGTAAAATGAGGTGCTAAATCCACTGGTGAAAACCGCGATGTCCTATCTTTTACCGTTTCGGTGATCGAGTAAAATGGATGTTCATAGATATTTGAAAATGTGATATATAAACATTTTATTCGTTTGTACCTTTATCAACTTTTGAGAGTAGACTTATAGGACTTATTATAAGTAAAATGAGGGGCTTAATCCACTGGTGATAACCGCGATGTCCTATCTTTAACCGTTTAGGAGATCGAGTAAAATGGAAAATAATAGATATTTGAAAATGTGATATATAAACATTTTATTCGTTTGTACCTTTATCAACTTTTGAGAGTAGACTTATAGGACTTTTTATATGTAAAATGAGGTGCTAAATCCACTGGTGAAAACCGCGATGTCCTATCTTTAATCGTTTAGGAGATCGAGTAAAATGGAGAATAATAGATATTTTAAAATGTGATATATAAACATTTTAGTCGTTTTTTCCTTTATCAACTCTTAAGAGTAGACTTATAGGACTTATTTTATGTAAAATAAGGTGCTAAATCCACTGGCGAAAACCGCGATGTCCTATCTATAACCGTTTAGGAGATCGAGTAAAATAGAAAATAATAGATATTTGAAAATGTGATATATAAACATTTTATTCGTTTGTACTTTATCAACTCTTGAGAGTAGACTTATAGGACCTATTTTATGTAAAATGAGGTGCTAAATCCACTGGTGAAAACCGCGATGTCCTATCTTTAACCGTTTAGGAGATCGAGTAAAATGGAGAGAAAATGTGATATATAAACATTTTATTCGTTTGTACCTTTATGAACTCTTAAGAGTAGACTTATAGGACTTATTTTATGTAAATTGAGGTGCTAAATCCACTGGTGAAAACCGCGATGTCCTATCTATAACCGTTTAGGAGATCGAGTAAAATAGAAAATAATAGATATTTGAAAATGTGATATATAAACATTTTATTCGTTTGTACCTTTATCAACTCTTGAGAGTAGACTTATAAGACTTATTTTATGTAAAATGAGGTGCTAAATCCACTGGTGAAAACCGCGATGCCCTATCTTTAACCGTTAAGGAGATCGAGTAAAATGGATAATAATAGATATTTGATAATGTGGTATATAAACATTTTATTCGTTTGTACCCTTATCAACTCCTGAGAGTAGACTTATAAGACTTATTTTATGTTAAATGAGGTGCTAAATCCACTGGTGAAAACCGCGATGTCCTATCTTTAACCGTTTAGGAGATCGAGTAAAATGGAGAATAATCGATATTTGAAAATGTGATATATAAACATTTTATTCGTTTGTACCTTTATCAACCCTTGACAGTAGACTTATAGGACTTATTTTATGTAAAATGAGGTGCTAAATCCACTGGTGAAAACCGCGATGTCCTATCTTTAACCGTTTAGGAGATTGAGTAAAATGGAGAATAATTGATATTTGATAATGTGGTATATAAACATTTTATTCGTTTGTACCCTTATCAACTCTTGAGAGTAGACTTATAGGACTTATTTTATGTAAAATGAGGTGCTAAATCCACTGGTGAAAACCGCGATGTCCTATCTTTAACCGTTATGGAGATCGAGTAAAATGGAGAATAATCGATATTTGAAAATGTGATATATAAACATTTTATTCGTTTGTACCTTTATCAACCCTTGAGAGTAGACTTATAGCACATATTTTATGTAAAATGAGGTGCTAAATCCACTGGTGAAAACCGCGATGTCCTATCTCTAACCGTTATGGAGATCGAGTAAAATGGAGAATAATAGATATTTGATAATGTGATATATAAACATTTTATTCGTTTGTACCTATATCAACTCTTGAGAGTAGACTTATAGGACTTATTTTATGTAAATTGAGGTGCTAAATCCACTGGTGAAAACCGCGATGTCCTATCTTTTACCGTTTAGGATATCGAGTAAAATGGAGAATAATAGATATTTTAAAATGTGATATATAAACATTTTATTCGTTTTTACTTTTATCAACTCTTGAGAGTAGACTTATAAGACATATTTTATGTAAAATGAGGTGCTAAATCCACTGGTGAAAACCGCGATGTCCTATCTTTAACCGTTATGGAGATCGAGTAAAATGGAGAATAATAGATATTTGATAATGTGAAATATAAACATTTTATTCGTTTGTACCTTTATCAACTCTTGGGGGCAGACTTATAGGATATATTTCATGTAAAATAAGGTGCTAAATCCACTGGTAAAAACCGCGATGTCCTATCTTTAACCGTTATGGAGATCGAGTAAAATGGAGAATAATAGATATTTGATAATGTGATATATAAACATTTTATTCGTTTGTACCTATATCAACTCTTGAGAGTAGACTTATAGGACTTATTTTATGTAAAATGAGGTGCTAAATCCAGTGGTGAAAACCGCGATGTCCTATCTTTTACCGTTTAGGATATCGAGTAAAATGGAAAAAAATAGATATTTGAAAATGTGATATATAAACATTTTATTCGTTTGTACCTTTATCAACTCTTGAGAGTAGACTTATTAGACTTATTTTATGTAAAATGAGGTGCTAAATCCACTGGTGAAAACCGCGATGTCCTATCTTTAACCGTTATGGAGATCGAGTAAAATGGAGACTAATAGATATTTGATAATGTGATATATAAACATTTTATTCGTTTGTACCTTTATCAACTCTTGAGAGTAGACTTATAGGAATTATTTTATGTAAAATGAGGTGCTAAATCCACTGGTAAAAACCGAGATGTCCTATCTTTAACCGTTTAGGAGATCGAGTAAAATTTAAAATAATAGATATTTGAAAATGTGATATATAAAAATTTTATTCGTTTGTACCTTTATGAACTCTTAAGAGTAGACTTATAGGACTTATTTTATGTAAAATGAGGTGCTAAATCCACTAGTGAAATCCGCGATGTCCTATTTTTAACCGTTTAGGAGATCGAGTAAAATGGAGAATAGTAGATATTTGAAAATGTGATATATAAACATTTTATTCGTTTGTACCTTTATCAACTCTTGAGAGTAGACTTATAGGACTTATTTTATGTAAAATGAGGGGCTAAATCCACTGGTGAAAACCGCGATGTCCTATCTTTAACCGTTATGGAGATCGAGTAAAATGGAGAATAATAGATATTTGATAATGTGATATATAAACATTTTATTCGTTTGTACCTTTATCAACTTTTGAGAGTAGACTTATAGGACTTTTTATATGTAAAATGAGGTGCTAAATCCACTGGTGAAAACCGCGATGTCCTATCTTTAACCGTTTAGGAGATCGAGTAAAATGGAGAATAATAGATATTTGAAAATGTGATATATAAACATTTTATTCGTTTTTTCCTTTATCAACTCTTAAGAGTAAACTTATAGGAATTAATTTATGTAAAATGAGGTGCTAAATCCACTGGTGAAAACCGCGATGTCCTATCTTTTACCGTTTTGGATATCGAGTAAAATGGAAAATAATAGATATTTGAAAATGTGATATATAAACATTTTATTGGATTGTACCTTTATCAACTCTTGAGAGTAGACTTATAAGACATATTTTATGTAAAATGAGGTGCTAAATCCACTGGTGATAACCGCAATGTCCTATCTTTAACCGTTTAGGAGATCGAGTAAAATGGAAAATAATAGATATTTGAAAATGTGATATATAAAAATTTTATTCGTTTGTACCTTTATGAACTCTTAAGAGTAGACTTATAGGACTTATTTTATGTAAAATGAGGTGCTAAATCCACTGGTAAAAACCGCGATGTCCTATCTTTAACCGTTATGGAGATCGAGTAAAATGGAGAATAATAGATATTTGATAATGTGATATATAAACATTTCATTGGTTTGTACCTTTATCAACTCTTGAGAGTAGACTTATAAGACATATTTTATGTAAAATGAGGTGCTAAATCCACTGGTGAAAACCGCGATGTCCTATCTTTAACCGTTAAGGAGATCGAGTAAAATGGAGAATAATTGATATTTGATAATGTGGTATATAAACATTTTATTCGTTTGTACCCTTATCAACTCTTGAGAGTAGACTTATAGGACTTATTTTATGTAAAATGAGTTGCTAAATCCACTGGTGAAAACCGCGATGTCCTATCTTTTACCGTTTAGGATATCGAGTAAAATGGAAAATAATAGATATTTGAAAATGTGATATATAAACATTTTATTGGTTTGTACCTTTATCAACTCTTGAGAGTAGACTTATAAGACATATTTTATGTAAAATGAGGTGCTAAATCCACTGGTGAAAACCGCGATGTCCTATCTTTAACCGTTAAGGAGATCGAGTAAAATGGAGAATAATTGATATTTGATAATGTGGTATATAAACATTTTATTCGTTTGTACCCTTATCAACTCTTGAGAGTAGACTTATAGGACTTATTTTATGTAAAATGAGGTGCTAAATCCACTGGTGATAACCGCGATGTCCTATCTTTAACCGTTTAGGAGATCGAGTAAAATGGAAAATAATAGATATTTGAAAATGTGATATATAAAAATTTTATTCGTTTGTACCTTCATGAACTCTTAAGAGTAGACTTATAGGACTTATTTTATGTAAAATGAGGTGCTAAATCCACTGGTGAAAACCGCGATGTCCTATCTTTAACCGTTATGGAGATCGAGTAAAATGGAGAATAATTGATATTTGATAATGTGGTATATAAACATTTTATTCGTTTGTACCCTTATCAACTCTTGAGAGTAGACTTATAGGACATATTTTATGTAAAATGAGGTGCTAAATCCACTGGTAAAAACCGCGATGTCCTATCTTTAACCATTTAGGAGATGGAGTAAAATGGAGAATAATAGATATTTGAAAATGTGATATATAAACATTTTATTAGTTTGTACCTTTATCAACTCTTGAGAGTAGACTTATAGGACTTATTTTATGTAAAATGAGGTACTAAATCCTCTGGAAAAAACCGCGATGTCCTATCTTTAACCGTTTAGGAGATCGAGTAAAATGGATATTAATAGATATTTGAAAATGTGATATATAAACATTTTATTCGTTTGTACCTTTATCAACTTTTGAGAGTAGACTTATAGGACTTTTTATATGTAAAATGAGGTGCTAAATCCACTGGTGAAAACCGCGATGTCCTATCTTTAACCGTTTAGGAGATCGAGTATAATGGAGAATAATTGATATTTGATAATGTGGTATATAAACATTTTATTCGTTTGTACCTTTATCAACCCTTGACAGTAGACTTATAGGACTTATTTTATGTAAAATGAGGTGCTAAATCCACTGGTGAAAACCGCGATGTCCTATCTTTAACCGTTTAGGAGATCGAGTAAAATGGAGAATAATTGATATTTGATAATGTGGTATATAAACATTTTATTCGTTTGTACCCTTATCAACTCTTGAGAGTAGACTTATAAGACTTATATTATGTAATATGAGGTGCTAAATCCACTGGTGAAAACCGCGATGTCCTATCTTTAACCGTTAAGGAGATCGAGTAAAATGGAGAATAATAGATATTTGATAATGTGGTATATAAACATTTTATTCGTTTGTACCCTTATCAACTCTTGAGAGTAGACTTATAGGTCTTATTTTATGTAAAATGAGGTACTAAATCCTCTGGAGAAAACCGCGATGTGATATCTTTAACCGTTTAGGAGATCGAGTAAAATGGAGAATAATAGATATTTGAAAATGTGATATATAAAAATTTTATTCGTTTGTACCTTTATCAACTCTTGAGAGTAGACTTATAGGACTTATTTTATGTAAAATGAGGTGCTAAATTCACTGGTAAAAACCGCGATGTCCTATCTTTAACCATTTAGGAGATGGAGTAAAATGGAGAATAATAGATATTTGAAAATGTGATATATAAACATTTTATTAGTTTGTACCTTTATCAACTCTTGAGAGTAGACTTATAGGACTTATTTTATGTAAAATGAGGTACTAAATCCTCTGGAAAAAACCGCGATGTCCTATCTTTAACCGTTTAGGAGATCGAGTAAAATGGAGAGAAAATGTGATATATAAACATTTTATTCGTTTGTAACTTTATCAACTCTTGAGAGTAGACTTATAGGACTTATTTTATGTAAAATGAGGGGCTAAATCCACTGGTGATAACCGCGATGTCCTATCTTTAACCGTTTAGGAGATCGAGTAAAATGGAAAATAATAGATATTTGAAAATGTGATATATAAACATTTTATTCGTTTGTACCTTTATCAACTCTTGAGAGTAGACTTATAGGACTTATTTTATGTAAAATGAGGGGCTAAATCCACTGGTGATAACCGCGATGTCCTATCTTTAACCGTTTAGGAGATCGAGTAAAATGGAAAATAATAGATATTTGAAAATGTGATATATAAACATTTTATTCGTTTGTACCTTTATCAACTTTTGAGAGTAGACTTATAGGACTTATTTTATGTAAAATAAGGTGCTAAATCCACTGGTGAAAACCGCGATGTCCTATCTTTAACCGTTTAGGAGATCGAGTAAAATGGAGAGAAAATGTGATATATAAACATTTTATTCGTTTGTAACTTTATCAACTCTTGAGAGTAGACTTATAGGACTTATTTTATGTAAAATGAGGGGCTAAATCCACTGGTGATAACGCGATGTCCTATCTTTAACCGTTTAGGAGATCGAGTAAAATGGAAAATAATAGATATTTGAAAATGTGATATATAAACATTTTATTCGTTTGTACCTTTATCAACTCTTGAGAGTAGACTTATAGGACTTATTTTATGTAAAATAAGGTGCTAAATCCACTGGTGAAAACCGCGATGTCCTATCTATAACCGTTTAGGAGATCGAGTAAAATAGAAAATAATAGATATTTGAAAATGTGATATATAAACATTTTATTCGTTTGTACTTTATCAACTCTTGAGAGAAGACTTATAGGACCTATTTTATGTAAAATGAGGTGCTAAATCCACTGGTGAAAACCGCGATGTCCTATCTTTAACCGTTTAGGAGATCGAGTAAAATGGAGAGAAAATGTGATATATAAACATTATATTCGTTTGTACCTTTATGAACTCTTAAGAGTAGACTTATAGGACTTATTTTATGTAAATTGAGGTGCTAAATCCACTGGTGAAAACCGCGATGTCCTATCTATAACCGTTTAGGAGATCGAGTAAAATAGAAAATAATAGATATTTGAAAATGTGATATATAAACATTTTATTCGTTTGTACCTTTATCAACTCTTGAGAGTAGACTTATAAGACTTATTTTATGTAAAATGAGGTGCTAAATCCACTGGTGAAAACCGCGATGCCCTATCTTTTAACCGTTAAGGAGATCGAGTAAAATGGATAATAATAGATATTTGATAATGTGGTATATAAACATTTTATTCGTTTGTACCCTTATCAACTCTTGAGAGTAGACTTATAAAACTTATTTTATGTTAAATGAGGTGCTAAATCCACTGGTGAAAACTGCGATGTCCTATCTTTTACCGTTTTGGATATCGAGTAAAATGGAAAATAATAGATATTTGAAAATGTGATATATAAACATTTTATTGGTTTGTACCTTTATCAACTCTTGAGAGTAGACTTATAAAACATATTTTATGTAAAATGAGGTGCTAAATCCACTGGTGATAACCGCAATGTCCTATCTTTAACCGTTTAGGAGATCGAGTAAAATGGAGAATAATCGATATTTGAAAATGTGATATATAAACATTTTATTCGTTTGTACCTTTATCAACCCTTGACAGTAGACTTATAGGACTTATTTTATGTAAAATGAGGTGCTAAATCCACTGGTGAAAACCGCGATGTCCTATCTTTAACCGTTTAGGAGATCGAGTAAAATGGAGAATAATTGATATTTGATAATGTGGTATATAAACATTTTATTCGTTTGTACCCTTATCAACTCTTGAGAGTAGACTTATAGGACTTATTTTATGTAAAATGAGGTGCTAAATCCACTGGTGAAAACCGCGATGTCCTATCTTTAACCGTTATGGAGATCGAGTAAAATGGAGAATAATCGATATTTGAAAATGTGATATATAAACATTTTATTCGTTTGTACCTTTATCAACCCTTGAGAGTAGACTTATAGGACATATTTTATGTAAAATGAGGTGCTAAATCCACTGGTGAAAACCGCGATGTCCTATCTCTAACCGTTATGGAGATCGAGTAAAATGGAGAATAATAGATATTTGATAATGTGATATATAAACATTTTATTCGTTTGTACCTATATCAACTCTTGAGAGTAGACTTATAGGACTTATTTTATGTAAATTGAGGTGCTAAATCCACTGGTGAAAACCGCGATGTCCTATCTTTTACCGTTTAGGATATCGAGTAAAATGGAGAATAATAGATATTTTAAAATGTGATATATAAACATTTTATTCGTTTTTACTTTTATCAACTCTTGAGAGTAGACTTATAAGACATATTTTATGTAAAATGAGGTGCTAAATCCACTGGTGATAACCGCAATGTCCTATCTTTAACCGTTTAGGAGATCGAGTAAAATGGAAAATAATAGATATTTGAAAATGTGATATATAAAAATTTTATTCGTTTGTACCTTTATGAACTCTTAAGAGTAGACTTATAGGACTTATTTTATGTAAAATAAGGTGCTAAATCCACTGGTGAAAACCGCGATGTCCTATCTTTAACCGTTTAGGAGATCGAGTAAAATGGAGAATAATAGATATTTTAAAATGTGATATATAAACATTTTATTCGTTTTTTCCTTTATCAACTCTTAAGAGTAGACTTATAGGAATTATTTTATGTAAAATGAGGTGCTAAATCCACTGGTGAAAACCGCGATGTCCTATCTTTTACCGTTTTGGATATCGAGTAAAATGGAAAATAATAGATATTTGAAAATGTGATATATAAACATTTTATTGGTTTGTACCTTTATCAACTCTTGAGAGTAGACTTATAAGACATATTTTATGTAAAATGAGGTGCTAAATCCACTGGTGATAACCGCAATGTCCTATCTTTAACCGTTTAGGAGATCGAGTAAAATGGAAAATAATAGATATTTGAAAATGTGATATATAAAAATTTTATTCGTTTGTACCATTATGAACTCTTAAGAGTAGACTTATAGGACTTATTTTATGTAAAATGAGGTGCTAAATTCACTGGTAAAAACCGCGATGTCCTATCTTTAACCGTTATGGAGATCGAGTAAAATGGAGAATAATAGATATTTGATAATGTGATATATAAACATTTTATTCGTTTGTACCTATATCAACTCTTATGAGTAGTCTTATAGGACTTATTTTATGTAAAATGAGGTGCTAAATCCACTGGTGAAAACCGCGATGTCCTATCTTTTACCGTTTAGGATATCGAGTAAAATGGAAAAAATAGATATTTGAAAATGTGATATATAAACATTTTATTCGTTTTTACTTTTATCAACTCTTGAGAGTAGACTTATAGGACCTATTTTATGTAAAATGAGGTGCTAAATGCACTGGTGAAAACCGCGATGTCCTATCTTTAACCGTTAAGGAGATCGAGTAAAATGGAGAATAATTGATATTTGATAATGTGGTATATAAACATTTTATTCGTTTGTACCCTTATCAACTCTTGAGAGTAGACTTATAGGACTTATTTTATGTAAAATGAGGTGCTAAATCCACTGGTGATAACCGCGATGTCCTATCTTTAACCGTTTAGGAGATCGAGTAAAATGGAAAATAATAGATATTTGAAAATGTGATATATAAAAATTTTATTCGTTTGTACCTTCATGAACTCTTAAGAGTAGACTTATAGGACTTATTTTATGTAAAATGAGGTGCTAAATCCACTGGTGAAAACCGCGATGTCCTATCTTTAACCGTTATGGAGATCGAGTAAAATGGAGAATAATTGATATTTGATAATGTGGTATATAAGCATTTTATTCGTTTGTACCCTTATCAACTCTTGAGAGTAGACTTATAGGACATATTTTATGTAAAATAAGGTGCTAAATCCACTGGTAAAAACCGCGATGTCCTATCTTTAACCATTTAGGAGATGGAGTAAAATGGAGAATAATAGATATTTGAAAATGTGATATATAAACATTTTATTAGTTTGTACCTTTATCAACTCTTGAGAGTAGACTTATAGGACTTATTTTATGTAAAATGAGGTACTAAATCCTCTGGAAATAACCGCGATGTCCTATCTTTAACCGTTTAGGAGATCGAGTAAAATGGATATTAATAGATATTTGAAAATGTGATATATAAACATTTTATTCGTTTGTACCTTTATCAACTTTTGAGAGTAGACTTATAGGACTTTTTATATGTAAAATGTGGTGCTAAATCCACTGGTGAAAACCGCGATGTCCTATCTTTAACCGTTTAGGAGATCGAGTATAATGGAGAATAATTGATATTTGATAATGTGGTATATAAACATTTTATTCGTTTGTACCTTTATCAACCCTTGACAGTAGACTTATAGGACTTATTTTATGTAAAATGAGGTGCTAAATCCACTGGTGAAAACCGCGATGTCCTATCTTTAACCGTTTAGGAGATCGAGTAAAATGGAGAATAATTGATATTTGATAATGTGGTATATAAACATTTTATTCGTTTGTACCCTTATCAACTCTTGAGAGTAGACTTATAGGACTTATATTATGTAATATGAGGTGCTAAATCCACTAGTGAAAACCGCGATGCCCTATCTTTAACCGTTTAGGAGATCGAGTAAAATGGAAAATAATAGATATTTGAAAATGTGATATATAAAAATTTTATTCGTTTGTACCTTTATGAACTCTTAAGAGTAGACTTATAGGACTTATTTTATGTAAAATAAGGTGCTAAATCCACTGGTGAAAACCGCGATGTCCTATCTTTAACCGTTATGGAGATCGAGTAAAATGGAGAATAATAGATATTTGATAATGTGGTATATAAACATTTTATTCGTTTGTACCCTTATCAACTCTTGAGAGTAGACTTATAGGTCTTATTTTATGTAAAATGAGGTACTAAATCCTCTAGAGAAAACCGCGATGTCCTATCTTTAACCGTTTAGGAGATCGAGTAAAATGGATATTAATAGATATTTGAAAATGTGATATATAAACATTTTATTCGTTTGTACCCTTATCAACTCTTGAGAGTAGACTTATAGGACTTATTTTATGTAAAATAAGGTGCTAAATCCACTGGAGAAAACCGCGATGTCCTATCTTTAACCGTTAAGGAGATCGAGTAAAATGGAGAATAATAGATATTTGATAATGTGGTAAATAAACATTTTATTCGTTTGTACCCTTATCAACTCTTGAGAGTAGACTTATAGGACTTATTTTATGTAAAATGAGGTGCTAAATCCACTGGAGAAAACCGCGATGTCCTATCTTTAACCGTTAAGGAGATCGAGTAAAATGGAGAATAATAGATATTTGATAATGTGGTAAATAAACATTTTATTCGTTTGTACCTTTATCAACTCTTGAGAGTAGACTTATAAGACTTATTTTATGTAAAATGAGGTGCTAAATCCAATGGTGAAAACCGCGATGTCCTATCTTTAACCGTTAAGGAGATCGAGTAAAATGGAGAATAATAGATATTTGATAATGTGGTAAATAAACATTTTATTCGTTTGTACCCTTATCAACTCTTGAGAGTAGACTTATAGGACTTATTTTATGTAAAATGAGGTGCTAAATTCGCTGGTGAAAACCGCGATGTGAAATCTTTAACTGTTTAGGAGATCGAGTAAAATGGAGAATAATAGATATTTGAAAATGTGATATATAAACATTTTATTCGTTTGTACCTTTATTAACTCTTGAGAGTAGACTTATAAGACTTATTTTATGTAAAATGAGGTGCTAAATCCACTGGTGAAAACCGCGATGTCCTATCTTTATCCGTTAAGGAGATCGAGTAAAATGGAGAATAATAGATATTTGATAATGTGTTATATAAACATTTTATTCGTTTGTACCCTTATCAACTCTTGAGAGTAGACATATAGGACTTATTTTATGTAAAATGAAGTGCTAAATCCACTGGTGAAAACCGCGATGTCCTATCTTTAACCGTTTAGGAGATCGAGTAAAATGGAAAATAATAGATATTTGAAAATGTGATATATAAAAATTTTATTCGTTTGTACCTTCATGAACTCTTAAGAGTAGACTTATAGGACTTATTTTATGTAAAATGAGGTGCTAAATCCACTGGTGAAAACCGCGATGTCCTATCTTTAACCGTTATGGAGATCGAGTAAAATGGAGAATAATTGATATTTGATAATGTGGTATATAAACATTTTATTCGTTTGTACCCTTATCAACTCTTGAGAGTAGACTTATAGGACATATTTTATGTAAAATGAGGTGCTAAATCCACTGGTAAAAACCGCGATGTCCTATCTTTAACCTTTTAGGAGATGGAGTAAAATGGAGAATAATAGATATTTGAAAATGTGATATATAAACATTTTATTAGTTTGTACCTTTATCATCTCTTGAGAGTAGACTTATAGGACTTATTTTATGTAAAATGAGGTACTAAATCCTCTGGAAAAAACCGCGATGTCCTATCTTTAACCGTTTAGGAGATCGAGTAAAATGGATATTAATAGATATTTGAAAATGTGATATATAAACATTTTATTCGTTTGTACCTTTATCAACTTTTGAGAGTAGACTTATAGGACTTTTTATATGTAAAATGAGGTGCTAAATCCACTGGTGAAAACCGCGATGTCCTATCTTTAACCGTTTAGGAGATCGAGTATAATGGAGAATAATTGATATTTGATAATGTGGTATATAAACATTTTATTCGTTTGTACCTTTATCAACCCTTGACAGTAGACTTATAGGACTTATTTTATGTAAAATGAGGTGCTAAATCCACTGGTGAAAACCGCGATGTCCTATCTTTAACCGTTTAGGAGATCGAGTAAAATGGAGAATAATTGATATTTGATAATGTGGTATATAAACATTTTATTCGTTTGTACCCTTATCAACTCTTGAGAGTAGACTTATAGGACTTATATTATGTAATATGAGGTGCTAAATCCACTGGTGAAAACCGCGATGTCCTATCTTTAACCGTTAAGGAGATCGAGTAAAATGGAGAATAATAGATATTTGATAATGTGGTATATAAACATTTTATTCGTTTGTACCCTTATCAACTCTTGAGAGTAGACTTATAGGTCTTATTTTATGTAAAATGAGGTACTAAATCCTCTGGAGAAAACCGCGATGTGATATCTTTAACCGTTTAGGAGATCGAGTAAAATGGAGAATAATAGATATGTGAAAATGTGATATATAAACATTTTATTCGTTTGTACCTTTATCAACTCTTGAGAGTAGACTTATAAGACTTATTTTATGTAAAATAAGGTGCTAAATCCACTGGTGAAAACCGCGATGTCCTATCTTTAACCGTTAAGGAGATCGAGTAAAATGGAGAATAATAGATATTTGAAAATGTGATATATAAAAATTTTATTCGTTTGTACCTTTATCAACTCTTGAGAGTAGACTTATAGGACTTATTTTATGTAAAATAAGGTGCTAAATCCGCTGGTGAAAACCGCGATGTGATATCTTTAACCGTTTAGGAGATCGAGTAAAATGGAGAATAATAGATATTTGAAAATGTGATATATAAACATTTTATTCGTTTGTACCTTTATCAACTCTTGAGAGTAGACTTATAGACTTATTTTATGTAAAATGAGGTGCTAAATCCACTGGTGAAAACCTCGATGTCCTATCTTTAACCGTTAAGGAGATCGAGTAAAATGGAGAATAATAGATATTTGATAATGTGGTATATAAACATTTTATTCGTTTGTACCTTTATCAACTCTTGAGAGTAGACTTATAGGACTTATTTTATGTAAAATGATGTGCTAAATCCACTGGTGAAAACCGCGATGTCCTATATTGAACCGTTTATGAGATCGAGTAAAATGGAGAAAAATAGATATTTGAAAATGTGATATATAAACATTTTATTCGTTTTTACCTTTATCAACTCTTGAGAGTAGACTTATAGGACTTATTTTTATGTAAAATGGGGTGCTTAATCCACTGATGAAAACTGCGATGTCCTATCTTTTACCGTTTAGGAGATCGAGTAAAATGGAAAATAATAGATATTTGAAAATGTGATATATAAACATTATATTCGTTTGTACCTTGATCAACTCTTGAGGGTAGACTTATAGGACCTATTTTATGTAAAATGAGGTGCTAAATCCACTGGTGAAATCCGCGATGTCCTATCTTTAACCGTTTTGGAGATCGAGTAAAATGGAGAATAATAGATATTTGATAATTTGATATATAAACATTTTATTCGTTTGTACCTTTTTCAACTCTTGAGAGAAGACTTATAGGACTTATTTTATGTAAAATGAGGTGCTAAATCCACTGGTGAAAACCGCGATGTCCTATCTTTAACCGTTTAGGAGATCGAGTAAAATGGAGAATAATGAATATTTGAAAATGTGATATATAAACATTTTATTCGTTTGTACCTTGATCAACTCTTGAGGGTAGACTTATAGGACCTATTTTATGTAAAATGAGGGGCTAAATCCACTGGTGTGAACCGCGATGTCCTATCTTTTACCGTTTTGTAGATCGAGTAAAATGGAGAATAATAGATAATTGATAATGTGATATATAAACATTTTATTCGTTTGTACCTTTATCAACTCTTGAGAGTAGACTTATATTACTTATTTTATGTAAAATGAGGTGCTAAATCCACTGGTAAAAACCGCGATGTCCTATCTTTAACCGTTTAGGAGATCGAGTAAAATGGAAAATAATAGATATTTGATAATGTGGTATATATACATTTTATTCGTTTGTAATTTTATCAACTCTTGAGAGTAGACTTATAAGAAATATTTTATGTAAAATGAGGTGCTAAATTTACTGGTGAAAACCGCGATGTCCTATCTTTAACCGTTATGGAGATCTAGTAAAATGGAGAATAATAGATATTTTAAAATGTGATTTATAAACATTTTATTCGTTTGTACCTTTATCAACCCTTGAGAGTAGACTTATAGGACATATTTTATGTAAAATGAGGTGCTAAATCCATTGGTGAAAACCGCGATGTCCTATCTTTAACCGTTTAGGAGATCGAGTAAAATGGAGAATAATAGATATTTTAAAATGTGATATATAAACATTTTATTCGTTTTTTCCTTTATCAACTCTTAAGAGTAGACTTATAGGACTTATTTTATGTAAAATGAGGTGCTTAATCCACTGGTGATAACCGCAATGTCCTATCTTTAACCGTTGAGGAGATCGAGTAAAATGGAAAATAATAGATATTTGAAAATGTGATATATAAAAATTTTATTCGTTTGTACCTTTATGAACTCTTAAGAGTAGACTTATAGGACTTATTTTATGTAAAATGAGGTGCTAAATCCACTGGTGATAACCGCAATGTCCTATCTTTAACCGTTTAGGAGATCGAGTAAAATGGAAAATAATAGATATTTGAAAATGTGATATATAAAAATTTTATTCGTTTGTACCTTTATGAACTCTTAAGAGTAGACTTATAGGACTTATTTTATGTAAAATAAGGTGCTAAATCCACTGGTGAAAACCGCGATGTCCTATCTTTAACCGTTATGGAGATCGAGTAAAATGGAGAATAATAGATATTTGATAATGTGGTATATAAACATTTTATTCGTTTGTACCCTTATCAACTCTTGAGAGTAGACTTATAGGTCTTATTTTATGTAAAATGAGGTACTAAATCCTCTAGAGAAAACCGCGATGTCCTATCTTTAACCGTTTAGGAGATCGAGTAAAATGGATATTAATAGATATTTGAAAATGTGATATATAAACATTTTATTTGTTTGTACCTTTATCAACTCTTGAGAGTAGTTTTATAGGACTTATTTTATGTAAAATGAGGTGCTAAATCCACTGGTGAAAACCGCGATGTCCTATCTTTAACCGTTAAGGAGATCGAGTAAAATGGAGAATAATAGATATTTGATAATGTGGTATATATACATTTTATTCGTTTGTAATTTTATCAACTCTTGAGAGTAGACTTATAAGAACTATTTTATGTAAAATGAGGTGCTAAATCCACTGGTGAAAACCGCGATGTCCTATCTTTAACCGTTATGGAGATCGAGTAAAATGGAGAATAATCGATATTTGAAAATGTGATATATAAACATTTTATTCGTTTGTACCTTTATCAACCCTTGAGAGTAGACTTATAGGACAGATTTTATGTAAAATGAGGTGCTAAATCCATTGGTGAAAACCGCGATGTCCTATCTTTAACCGTTTAGGAGATCGAGTAAAATGGAGAATAATAGATATTTTAAAATGTGATATATAAACATTTTATTCGTTTTTTTCTTTATCAACTCTTAAGAGTAGACTTATAGGACTTATTTTATGTAAAATGAGGTGCTAAATCCACTGGTGATAACCGCAATGTCCTATCTTTAACCGTTTAGGAGATCGAGTAAAATGGAAAATAATAGATATTTGAAAATGTGATATATAAAAATTTTATTCGTTTGTACCTTTATGAACTCTTAAGAGTAGACTTATAGGACTTATTTTATGTAAAATAAGGTGCTAAATCCACTGGTGAAAACCGCGATGTCTTATCTTTAACCGTTATGGAGATCGAGTAAAATGGAGAATAATAGATATTTGATAATGTGATATATAAATATTTTATTCGTTTGTCCCTATATCAACTCTTGAAAGTAGACTTAAAGGACTTTTTTTATGTAAAATGAGGTGCTAAATCCACGTGTGAAATCCGCGATGTTCTATCTTTTACCGTTTAGGATATCGAGTAAAATGGAAAATAATAGATATTTGAAAATGTGATATATAAACATTTTATTGGTTTGTACCTTTATCAACTCTTGAGAGTAGACTTATAAGACATATTTTATGTAAAATGAGGTGCTAAATCCACTGGTGAAAATGCGATGTCCTATCTTTAACCGTTAAGGAGATCGAGTAAAATGGAGAATAATTGATATTTGATAATGTGGTATATAAACATTTTATTCGTTTGTACCCTTATCAACTCTTGAGAGTAGACTTATAGGACTTATTTTATGTAAGATAAGGTGCTAAATCCACTGGTGATAACCGCGATGTCCTATCTTTAACCGTTTAGGAGATCGAGTGAAATGGAAAATAATAGATATTTGAAAATGTGATATATAAACATTTTATTCGTTTGTACCTTTATCAACTCTTGAGAGTAGACTTATAAGACTTATTTTATGTAAAATGAGGTGCTAAATCCACTGGTGAAAACCGCGATGTCCTATCTTTTACCGTTTAGGATATCGAGTAAAATGGAAAAAATAGATATTTGAAAATGTGATATATAAACATTTTATTCGTTTGTACCTTTATCAACCCTTGAGAGTAGACTTATAGGACATATTTTATGTAAAATAAGGTGCGAAATCCACTGGTGAAAACCGCGATGTCCAATCTTTAACCGTTATGGAGATCGAGTAAAATGGAGAATAATTGATATTTGATAATGTGGAATATAAACATTTTATTCGTTTGTACCCTTATCAACTCTTGAGAGTAGACTTATAGGACTTATTTTATGTAATATGAGGTGCTAAATCCACTGGTGAAAACCGCGATGTCCTATCTTTAACCGTTATGAAGATCGAGTAAAATGGAAAATAATCGATATTTGAAAATGTGATATATAAACATTTTATTCGTTTGTACCTTTATCAACCCTTGAGAGTAGACTTATAGGACATATTTTATGTAAAATAAGGTGCGAAATCCACTGGTGAAAACCGCGATGTCCAATCTTTAACCGTTATGGAGATCGAGTAAAATGGAGAATAATAGATATTTGATAATGTGATATATAAACATTTTATTCGTTTGTACCTATATCAACTCTTGAGAGTAGTCTTATAGGACTTATTTTATGTAAAATGAGGTGCTAAATCCACTGGTGAAAACCGCGATGTCCTATCTTTTACCGTTTAGGATATCGAGTAAAATGGAAAAAATAGATATTTGAAAATGTGATATATAAACATTTTATTCGTTTTTACTTTTATCAACTCTTGAGAGTAGACTTATAGGACATATTTTATGTAAAATGAGGTGCTAAATCCACTGGTGAAAACCGCGATGTCCTATCTTTAACCGTTATGGAGATCGAGTAAAATGGAAAATAATCGATATTTGAAAATGTGATATATAAACATTTTATTCGTTTGTACCTTTATCAACCCTTGAGAGTAGACTTATAGGACATATTTTATGTAAAATGAGGTGCTAAATCCACTGGTGAAAACCGCGATGTCCTATCTTTAACCGTTTAGGAGATCGAGTAAAATGGATAATAATAGATATTTTAAAATGTGATATATAAACATTTTATTCGTTTTTTCCATTATCAACTCTTAAGAGTAGACTTATAGGAATTATTTTATGTAAAATGAGGTGCTTAATCCACTGGTGAAAACCGCGATGTCCTATCTTTTACCGTTTTGGATATCGAGTAAAATGGAAAATAATAGATATTTGAAAATGTGATATATAAACATTTTATTGGTTTGTACCTTTATCAACTCTTGAGAGTAGACTTATAAGACATATTTTATGTAAAATGAGGTGCTAAATCCACTGGTGAAAACCGCGATGTCCTATCTTTAACCGTTATGGAGATCGAGTAAAATGGAGAATAATAGATATTTGATAATGTGATATATAAACATTTTATTGGTTTGTACCTTTATCAACTCTTGAGAGTAGACTTATAAGACATATTTTATGTAAAATGAGGTGCTAAATCCACTGGTGAAAACCGCGATGTCCTATCTTTAACCGTTAAGGAGATCGAGTAAAATGGAGAATAATAGATATTTGAAAATGTGATATATAAACATTTTATTGGTTTGTACCTTTATCAACTCTTGAGAGTAGACTTATAAGACATATTTTATGTAAAATGAGGTGCTAAATCCACTGGTGAAAACCGCGATGTCCTATCTTTAACCGTTAAGGAGATCGAGTAAAATGGAGAATAATAGATATTTGAAAATGTGATATATAAACATTTTATTGGTTTGTACCTTTATCAACTCTTGAGAGTAGACTTATAAGACATATTTTATGTAAAATGAGGTGCTAAATCCACTGGTGAAAACCGCGATGTCCTATCTTTAACCGTTATGGAGATCGAGTAAAATGG
This sequence comes from Silvanus unidentatus, assembly GCA_963930825.1. NCBI lineage: Eukaryota > Metazoa > Arthropoda > Insecta > Coleoptera > Silvanidae > Silvanus > Silvanus unidentatus. Next base: position 12,773 of record CAWVOD010000034.1, on the reverse strand, counting down.
AGAATAATAGATATTTGAAAATGTGATATATAAACATTTTATTGGTTTGTACCTTTATCAACTCTTGAGAGTAGACTTATAAGACATATTTTATGTAAAATGAGGTGCTAAATCCACTGGTAAAAACCGCGATGTCCTATCTTTAACCGTTAAGGAGATCGAGTAAAATGGAGAATAATTGATATTTGATAATGTGGTATATAAACATTTTATTCGTTTGTACCCTTATCAACTCTTGAGAGTAGACTTATAGGACTTATTTTATGTAAAATGAGTTGCTAAATCCACTGGTGCAAACCGCGATGTCCTATCTTTTACCGTTTAGGATATCGAGTAAAATGGAAAATAATAGATATTTGAAAATGTGATATATAAACATTTTATTGGTTTGTACCTTTATCAACTCTTGAGAGTAGACTTATAAGACATATTTTATGTAAAATGAGGTGCTAAATCCACTGGTGAAAACCGCGATGTCCTATCTTTAACCGTTAAGGAGATCGAGTAAAATGGAGAATAATTGATATTTGATAATGTGGTATATAAACATTTTATTCGTTTGTACCCTTATCAACTCTTGAGAGTAGACTTATAGGACATATTTTATGTAAAATGAGGTGCTAAATCCACTGGTGATAACCGCGATGTCCTATCTTTAACCGTTTAGGAGATCGAGTAAAATGGAAAATAATAGATATTTGAAAATGTGATATATAAAAATTTTATTCGTTTGTACCTTCATGAACTCTTAAGAGTAGACTTATAGGACTTATTTTATGTAAAATGAGGTGCTAAATCCACTGGTGAAAACCGCGATGTCCAATCTTTAACCGTTATTTAGATCGAGTAAAATGGAGAATAATTGATATTTGATAATGTGGTATATAAACATTTTATTCGTTTGTACCCTTATCAACTCTTGAGAGTAGACTTATAGGACATATTTTATGTAAAATGAGGTGCTAAATCCACTGGTAAAAACCGCGATGTCCTATCTTTAACCATTTAGGAGATGGAGTAAAATGGAGAATAATAGATATTTGAAAATGTGATATATAAACATTTTATTAGTTTGTACCTTTATCAACTCTTGAGAGTAGACTTATAGGACTTATTTTATGTAAAATGAGGTACTAAATCCTCTGGAAAAAACCGCGATGTCCTATCTTTAACCGTTTAGGAGATCGAGTAAAATGGATATTAATAGATATTTGAAAATGTGATATATAAACATTTTATTCGTTTGTACCTTTATCAACTTTTGAGAGTAGACTTATAGGACTTTTTATATGAAAAATGAGGTGCTAAATCCACTGGTGAAAACCGCGATGTCCTATCTTTAACCGTTTAGGAGATCGAGTATAATGGAGAATAATTGATATTTGATAATGTGGTATATAAACATTTTATTCGTTTGTACCTTTATCAACCCTTGACAGTAGACTTATAGGACTTATTTTATGTAAAATGAGGTGCTAAATCCACTGGTGAAAACCGCGATGTCCTATCTTTAACCGTTTAGGAGATCGAGTATAATGGAGAATAATTGATATTTGATAATGTGGTATATAAACATTTTATTCGTTTGTACCCTTATCAACTCTTGAGAGTAGACTTATAGGACTTATTTTTATGTAAAATGAGTTGCTAAATCCACTGGTGAAAACCGCGATGTCCTATCTTTAACCGTTAAGGAGATCGAGTAAAATGGAGAATAATAGATATTTGATAATGTGGTATATAAACATTTTATTCGTTTGTACCCTAATCAACTCTTGAGAGTAGACTTATAGGTCTTATTTTATGTAAAACGAGGTACTAAATCTGGAGACAACCGCGATGTGATATCTTTAACCGTTTAGGAGATCGAGTAAAATGGAGAATAATAGATATTTGAAAATGTGATATATAAAAATTTTATTCGTTTGTACCTTTATCAACTCTTGAGAGTAGTTTTATAGGACTTATTTTATGTAAAATGAGGTGCTAAATCCACTGGTGAAAACCGCGATGTCCTATCTTTAACCGTTAAGGAGATCGAGTAAAATGGAGAATAATAGATATTTGATAATGTGGTATATATACATTTTATTCGTTTGTAATTTTATCAACTCTTGAGAGTAGACTTATAAGAACTATTTTATGTAAAATGAGGTGCTAAATCCACTGGTGAAAACCGCGATGTCCTATCTTTAACCGTTATGGAGATCGAGTAAAATGGAGAATAATCGATATTTGAAAATGTGATATATAAACATTTTATTCGTTTGTACCTTTATCAACCCTTGAGAGTAGACTTATAGGACATATTTTATGTAAAATGAGGTGCTAAATCCATTGGTGAAAACCGCGATGTCCTATCTTTAACCGTTTAGGAGATCGAGTAAAATGGAGAATAATAGATATTTTAAAATGTGATATATAAACATTTTATTCGTTTTTTTCTTTATCAACTCTTAAGAGTAGACTTATAGGACTTATTTTATGTAAAATGAGGTGCTAAATCCACTGGTGATAACCGCAATGTCCTATCTTTAACCGTTTAGGAGATCGAGTAAAGTGGAAAATAATAGATATTTGAAAATGTGATATATAAAAATTTTATTCGTTTGTACCTTTATGAACTCTTAAGAGTAGACTTATAGGACTTATTTTATGTAAAATAAGGTGCTAAATCCACTGGTGAAAACCGCGATGTCCTATCTTTAACCGTTATGGAGATCGAGTAAAATGGAGAATAATAGATATTTGATAATGTGATATATAAATATTTTATTCGTTTGTCCCTATATCAACTCTTGAAAGTAGACTTAAAGGACTTTTTTTATGTAAAATGAGGTGCTAAATCCACGTGTGAAATCCGCGATGTTCTATCTTTTACCGTTTAGGATATCGAGTAAAATGGAAAATAATAGATATTTGAAAATGTGATATATAAACATTTTATTGGTTTGTACCTTTATCAACTCTTGAGAGTAGACTTATAAGACATATTTTATGTAAAATGAGGTGCGAAATCCACTGGTGAAAATGCGATGTCCTATCTTTAACCGTTAAGGAGATCGAGTAAAATGGAGAATAATTGATATTTGATAATGTGGTATATAAACATTTTATTCGTTTGTACCCTTATCAACTCTTGAGAGTAGACTTATAGGACATATTTTATGTAAAATGAGGTGCTAAATCCACTGGTGAAAACCGCGATGTCCTATCTTTAACCGTTTAGGAGATCGAGTAAAATGGAGAATAATAGATATTTTAAAATGTGATATATAAACATTTTATTCGTTTTTTCCTTTATCAACTCTTAAGAGTAGACTTATAGGACTTATTTTATGTAAAATGAGGTGCTAAATCCACTGGTGATAACCGCAATGTCCTATCTTTAACCGTTTAGGAGATCGAGTAAAATGGAAAATAATAGATATTTGAAAATGTGATATATAAAAATTTTATTCGTTTGTACCTTTATGAACTCTTAAGAGTAGACTTATAGGACTTATTTTATGTAAAATGAGGTGCTAAATCCACTGGTAAAAACCGCGATGTCCTATCTTTAACCGTTATGGAGATCGAGTAAAATGGAGAATAATAGATATTTGATAATGTGATATATAAACATTTTATTGGTTTGTACCTTTATCAACTCTTGAGAGTAGACTTATAAGACATATTTTATGTAAAATGAGGTGCTAAATCCACTGGTGAAAACCGCGATGTCCTATCTTTAACCGTTAAGGAGATCGAGTAAAATGGAGAATAATTGATATTTGATAATGTGGTATATAAACATTTTATTCGTTTGTACCCTTATCAACTCTTGAGAGTAGACTTATAGGACTTATTTTATGTAAAATGAGTTGCTAAATCCACTGGTGCAAACCGCGATGTCCTATCTTTTACCGTTTAGGATATCGAGTAAAATGGAAAATAATAGATATTTGAAAATGTGATATATAAACATTTTATTGGTTTGTACCTTTATCAACTCTTGAGAGTAGACTTATAAGACATATTTTATGTAAAATGAGGTGCTAAATCCACTGGTGAAAACCGCGATGTCCTATCTTTAACCGTTAAGGAGATCGAGTAAAATGGAGAATAATTGATATTTGATAATGTGGTATATAAACATTTTATTCGTTTGTACCCTTATCAACTCTTGAGAGTAGACTTATAGGACTTATTTTATGTAAAATGAGGTGCTAAATCCACTGGTGATAACCGCGATGTCCTATCTTTAACCGTTTAGGAGATCGAGTAAAATGGAAAATAATAGATATTTGAAAATGTGATATATAAAAATTTTATTCGTTTGTACCTTCATGAACTCTTAAGAGTAGACTTATAGGACTTATTTTATGTAAAATGAGGTGCTAAATCCACTGGTGAAAACCGCGATGTCCAATCTTTAACCGTTATTTAGATCGAGTAAAATGGAGAATAATTGATATTTGATAATGTGGTATATAAACATTTTATTCGTTTGTACCCTTATCAACTCTTGAGAGTAGACTTATAGGACATATTTTATGTAAAATGAGGTGCTAAATCCACTGGTAAAAACCGCAATGTCCTATCTTTAACCATTTAGGAGATGGAGTAAAATGGAGAATAATAGATATTTGAAAATGTGATATATAAACATTTTATTAGTTTGTACCTTTATCAACTCTTGAGAGTAGACTTATAGGACTTATTTTATGTAAAATGAGGTACTAAATCCTCTGGAAAAAACCGCGATGTCCTATCTTTAACCGTTTAGGAGATCGAGTAAAATGGATATTAATAGATATTTGAAAATGTGATATATAAACATTTTATTCGTTTGTACCTTTATCAACTTTTGAGAGTAGACTTATAGGACTTTTTATATGAAAAATGAGGTGCTAAATCCACTGGTGAAAACCGCGATGTCCTATCTTTAACCGTTTAGGAGATCGAGTATAATGGAGAATAATTGATATTTGATAATGTGGTATATAAACATTTTATTCGTTTGTACCTTTATCAACCCTTGACAGTAGACTTATAGGACTTATTTTATGTAAAATGAGGTGCTAAATCCACTGGTGAAAACCGCGATGTCCTATCTTTAACCGTTTAGGAGATCGAGTATAATGGAGAATAATTGATATTTGATAATGTGGTATATAAACATTTTATTCGTTTGTACCCTTATCAACTCTTGAGAGTAGACTTATAGGACTTATTTTATGTAAAATGAGTTGCTAAATCCACTGGTGAAAACCGCGATGTCCTATCTTTAACCGTTAAGGAGATCGAGTAAAATGGAGAATAATAGATATTTGATAATGTGGTATATAAACATTTTATTCGTTTGTACCCTTATCAACTCTTGAGAGTAGACTTATAGGACTTATTTTTATGTAAAATGAGGTGCTAAATCCACTGGTGAAAACCGCGATGTCCTATCTTTAACCGTTAAGGAGATCGAGTAAAATGGAGAATAATAGATATTTGATAATGTGGTATATAAACATTTTATTCGTTTGTACCCTAATCAACTCTTGAGAGTAGACTTATAGGTCTTATTTTATGTAAAACGAGGTACTAAATCTGGAGAAAACCGCGATGTGATATCTTTAACCGTTTAGGAGATCGAGTAAAATGGAGAATAATAGATATTTGAAAATGTGATATATAAAAATTTTATTCGTTTGTACCTTTATCAACTCTTGAGAGTAGTTTTATAGAACTTATTTTATGTAAAATGAGGTGCTAAATCCACTGGTGAAAACCGCGATGTCCTATCTTTAACCGTTAAGGAGATCGAGTAAAATGGAGAATAATAGATATTTGATAATGTGGTATATATACATTTTATTCGTTTGTAATTTTATCAACTCTTGAGAGTAGACTTATAAGAACTATTTTATGTAAAATGAGGTGCTAAATCCACTGGTGAAAACCGCGATGTCCTATCTTTAACCGTTATGGAGATCGAGTAAAATGGAGAATAATCGATATTTGAAAATGTGATATATAAACATTTTATTCGTTTGTACCTTTATCAACCCTTGAAAGTAGACTTATAGGACATATTTTATGTAAAATGAGGTGCTAAATCCATTGGTGAAAACCGCGATGTCCTATCTTTAACCGTTTAGGAGATCGAGTAAAATGGAGAATAATAGATATTTTAAAATGTGATATATAAACATTTTATTCGTTTTTTTCTTTATCAACTCTTAAGAGTAGACTTATAGGAGTTATTTTATGTAAAATGAGGTGCTAAATCCACTGGTGATAACCGCAATGTCCTATCTTTAACCGTTTAGGAGATCGAGTAAAATGGAAAATAATAGATATTTGAAAATGTGATATATAAAAATTTTATTCGTTTGTACCTTTATGAACTCTTAAGAGTAGACTTATAGGACTTATTTTATGTAAAATAAGGTGCTAAATCCACTGGTGAAAACCGCGATGTCCTATCTTTAACCGTTATGGAGATCGAGTAAAATGGAGAATAATAGATATTTGATAATGTGATATATAAATATTTTATTCGTTTGTCCCTATATCAACTCTTGAAAGTAGACTTAAAGGACTTTTTTTATGTAAAATGAGGTGCTAAATCCACGTGTGAAATCCGCGATGTTCTATCTTTTACCGTTTAGGATATCGAGTAAAATGGAAAATAATAGATATTTGAAAATGTGATATATAAACATTTTATTGGTTTGTACCTTTATCAACTCTTGAGAGTAGACTTATAAGACATATTTTATGTAAAATGAGGTGCTAAATCCACTGGTGAAAATGCGATGTCCTATCTTTAACCGTTAAGGAGATCGAGTAAAATGGAGAATAATTGATATTTGATAATGTGGTATATAAACATTTTATTCGTTTGTACCCTTATCAACTCTTGAGAGTAGACTTATAGGACTTATTTTATGTAAGATGAGGTGCTAAATCCACTGGTGATAACCGCGATGTCCTATCTTTAACCGTTTAGGAGATCGAGTGAAATGGAAAATAATAGATATTTGAAAATGTGATATATAAACATTTTATTCGTTCGTACCTTTATCAACTCTTGAGAGTAGACTTATAAGACTTATTTTATGTAAAATGAGGTGCTAAATCCACTGGTGAAAACCGCGATGTCCTATCTTTTACCGTTTAGGATATCGAGTAAAATGGAAAAAATAGATATTTGAAAATGTGATATATAAACATTTTATTCGTTTGTACCTTTATCAACCCTTGAGAGTAGACTTATAGGACATATTTTATGTAAAATAAGGTGCGAAATCCACTGGTGAAAACCGCGATGTCCAATCTTTAACCGTTATGGAGATCGAGTAAAATGGAGAATAATTGATATTTGATAATGTGGAATATAAACATTTTATTCGTTTGTACCCTTATCAACTCTTGAGAGTAGACTTATAGGACTTATTTTATGTAATATGAGGTGCTAAATCCACTGGTGAAAACCGCGATGTCCTATCTTTAACCGTTATGAAGATCGAGTAAAATGGAAAATAATCGATATTTGAAAATGTGATATATAAACATTTTATTCGTTTGTACCTTTATCAACCCTTGAGAGTAGACTTATAGGACATATTTTATGTAAAATAAGGTGCGAAATCCACTGGTGAAAACCGCGATGTCCAATCTTTATCCGTTATGGAGATCGAGTAAAATGGATAATAATAGATATTTTAAAATGTGATATATAAACATTTTATTCGTTTTTTCCATTATCAACTCTTAAGAGTAGACTTATAGGAATTATTTTATGTAAAATGAGGTGCTAAATCCACTGGTGAAAACCGCGATGTCCTATCTTTTACCGTTTTGGATATCGAGTAAAATGGAAAATAATAGATATTTGAAAATGTGATATATAAACATTTTATTGGTTTGTACCTTTATCAACTCTTGAGAGTAGACTTATAAGACATATTTTATGTAAAATGAGGTGCTAAATCCACTGGTGAAAACCGCGATGTCCTATCTTTAACCGTTAAGGAGATCGAGTTAAATGGAGAATAATTGATATTTGATAATGTGGTATATAAACATTTTATTCGTTTGTACCCTTATCAACTCTTGAGAGTAGACTTATAGGACATATTTTATGTAAAATGAGGTGCTAAATCCACTGGTGAAAACCGCGATGTCCTATCTTTAACCGTTTAGGAGATCGAGTAAAATGGAGAATAATAGATATTTTAAAATGTGATATATAAACATTTTATTCGTTTTTTCCTTTATCAACTCTTAAGAGTAGACTTATAGGACTTATTTTATGTAAAATGAGGTGCTAAATCCACTGGTGATAACCGCAATGTCCTATCTTTAACCGTTTAGGAGATCGAGTAAAATGGAAAATAATAGATATTTGAAAATGTGATATATAAAAATTTTATTCGTTTGTACCTTTATGAACTCTTAAGAGTAGACTTATAGGACTTATTTTATGTAAAATGAGGTGCTAAATCCACTGGTAAAAACCGCGATGTCCTATCTTTAACCGTTATGGAGATCGAGTAAAATGGAGAATAATAGATATTTGATAATGTGATATATAAACATTTTATTGGTTTGTACCTTTATCAACTCTTGAGAGTAGACTTATAAGACATATTTTATGTAAAATGAGGTGCTAAATCCACTGGTGAAAACCGCGATGTCCTATCTTTAACCGTTAAGGAGATCGAGTAAAATGGAGAATAATTGATATTTGATAATGTGGTATATAAACATTTTATTCGTTTGTACCCTTATCAACTCTTGAGAGTAGACTTATAGGACTTATTTTATGTAAAATGAGTTGCTAAATCCACTGGTGCAAACCGCGATGTCCTATCTTTTACCGTTTAGGATATCGAGTAAAATGGAAAATAATAGATATTTGAAAATGTGATATATAAACATTTTATTGGTTTGTACCTTTATCAACTCTTGAGAGTAGACTTATAAGACATATTTTATGTAAAATGAGGTGCTAAATCCACTGGTGAAAACCGCGATGTCCTATCTTTAACCGTTAAGGAGATCGAGTAAAATGGAGAATAATTGATATTTGATAATGTGGTATATAAACATTTTATTCGTTTGTACCCTTATCAACTCTTGAGAGTAGACTTATAGGACTTATTTTATGTAAAATGAGGTGCTAAATCCACTGGTGATAACCGCGATGTCCTATCTTTAACCGTTTAGGAGATCGAGTAAAATGAAAAATAATAGATATTTGAAAATGTGATATATAAAAATTTTATTCGTTTGTACCTTCATGAACTCTTGAGAGTAGACTTATAGGACATATTTTATGTAAAATGAGGTGCTAAATCCACTGGTAAAAACCGCGATGTCCTATCTTTAACCATTTAGGAGATGGAGTAAAATGGAGAATAATAGATATTTGAAAATGTGATATATAAACATTTTATTAGTTTGTACCTTTATCAACTCTTGAGAGTAGACTTATAGGACTTATTTTATGTAAAATGAGGTACTAAATCCTCTGGAAAAAACCGCGATGTCCTATCTTTAACCGTTTAGGAGATCGAGTAAAATGGATATTAATAGATATTTAAAAATGTGATATATAAACATTTTATTCGTTTGTACCTTTATCAACTTTTGAGAGTAGACTTATAGGACATTTTATATGTAAAATGAGGTGCTAAATCCACTGGTGAAAACCGCGATGTCCTATCTTTAACCGTTTAGGAGATCGAGTATAATGGAGAATAATTGATATTTGATAATGTGGTATATAAACATTTTATTCGTTTGTACCTTTATCAACCCTTGACAGTAGACTTATAGGACTTATTTTATGTAAAATGAGGTGCTAAATCCACTGGTGAAAACCGCGATGTCCTATCTTTAACCGTTTAGGAGATCGAGTATAATGGAGAATAATTGATATTTGATAATGTGGTATATAAACATTTTATTCGTTTGTACCCTTATCAACTCTTGAGAGTAGACTTATAGGACTTATTTTTATGTAAAATGAGGTGCTTAATCCACTGATGAAAACTGCGATGTCCTATCTTTTACCGTTTAGGAGATCGAGTAAAATGGAAAATAATAGATATTTGAAAATGTGATATATAAACATTATATTCGTTTGTACCTTGATCAACTCTTGAGGGTAGACTTATAGGACCTATTTTATGTAAAATGAGGTGCTAAATCCACTGGTGAAATCCGCGATGTCCTATCTTTAACCGTTTTGGAGATCGAGTAAAATGGAGAATAATAGATATTTGATAATGTGATATATAAACATTTTATTCGTTTGTACCTTTTTCAACTCTTGAGAGAAGACTTATAGGACTTATTTTATGTAAAATGAGGTGCTAAATCCACTGGTGAAAACCGCGATGTCCTATCTTTAACCGTTTAGGAGATCGAGTAAAATGGAGAATAATGAATATTTGAAAATGTGATATATAAACATTTTATTCGTTTGTACCTTGATCAACTCTTGAGGGTAGACTTATAGGACCTATTTTATGTAAAATGAGGGGCTAAATCCACTGGTGTGAACCGCGATGTCCTATCTTTTACCGTTTTGTAGATCGAGTAAAATGGAGAATAATAGATAATTGATAATGTGATATATAAACATTTTATTCGTTTGTACCTTTATCAACTCTTGAGAGTAGACTTATATTACTTATTTTATGTAAAATGAGGTGCTAAATCCACTGGTAAAAACCGCGATGTCCTATCTTTAACCGTTTAGGAGATCGAGTAAAATGGAGAATAATAGATATTTGATAATGTGATATATAAACATTTTATTCGTTTGTAACTTTATCAACTCTTGAGAGTAGACTTATAAGACTTATTTTATGTAAAATGAGGTGCTAAATCCAATGGTGAAAACCGCGATGTCCTATCTTTAACCGTTAAGGAGATCGAGTAAAATGGAGAATAATGAATATTTGAAAATGTGATATATAAACATTTTATTCGTTTGTACCTTGATCAACTCTTGAGGGTAGACTTATAGGACCTATTTTATGTAAAATGAGGGGCTAAATCCACTGGTGTGAACCGCGATGTCCTATCTTTTACCGTTTTGTAGATCGAGTAAAATGGAGAATAATAGATAATTGATAATGTGATATATAAACATTTTATTCGTTTGTACCTTTATCAACTCTTGAGAGTAGACTTATAGGACCTATTTTATGTAAAATGAGGGGCTAAATCCACTGGTGAAAACCGCGATGTCCTATCTTTAACCGTTTAGGAGATCGAGTAAAATGGAGAATAATGAATATTTGAAAATGTGATATATAAACATTTTATTCGTTTGTACCTTGATCAACTCTTGAGGGTAGACTTATAGGACCTATTTTATGTAAAATGAGGGGCTAAATCCACTGGTGTGAACCGCGATGTCCTATCTTTTACCGTTTTGTAGATCGAGTAAAATGGAGAATAATAGATAATTGATAATGTGATATATAAACATTTTATTCGTTTGTACCTTTATCAACTCTTGAGAGTAGACTTATAGGACTTATTTTATGTAAAATGAGGTGCTAAATCCACTGGTGAAAACCGCGATGTCCTATCTTTAACCGTTTAGGAGATCGAGTAAAATGGAGAATAATGAATATTTGAAAATGTGATATATAAACATTTTATTCGTTTGTACCTTGATCAACTCTTGAGGGTAGACTTATAGGACCTATTTTATGTAAAATGAGGGGCTAAATCCACTGGTGTGAACCGCGATGTCCTATCTTTTACCGTTTTGTAGATCGAGTAAAATGGAGAATAATAGATAATTGATAATGTGATATATAAACATTTTATTCGTTTGTACCTTTATCAACTCTTGAGAGTAGACTTATATTACTTATTTTATGTAAAATGAGGTGCTAAATCCACTGGTAAAAACCGCGATGTCCTATCTTTAACCGTTTAGGAGATCGAGTAAAATGGAGAATAATAGATATTTGATGATGTGGTATATAAACATTTTATTCGTTTGTACCCTTATCAACTCTTGAGAGTAGACTTATAGGACTTATTTTATGTAAAATGAGGTGCTAAATCCGCTGGTGAAAACCGCGATGTCCTATCTTTAACCGTTTAGGAGATCGAGTAAAATGCAGAATAATTGATATTTGATAATGTGATATATAAACATTTTATTCGTTTGTACCTTTATCAACTCTTGAGAGTAGACTTATAAGACTTATTTTATGTAAAATGAGGTGCTAAATCCACTGGTGAAAACCGCGATGTCCTATCTTTAACCGTTAAGGAGATCGAGTAAAATTGAGAATAATAGATATTTGATAATGTGGTATATAAACATTTTATTCGTTTGTACCCTTATCAACTCTTGAGAGTAGACTTATAGGACCTATTTTATGTAAAATGAGGTGCTAAATCCACTGGTAAAAACCGCGATGTCCTCTCTTTAACCGTTTAGGAGATCAAGTGAAATGGAGAATAATAGATATTTGATAATGTGGTATATTAACATTTTATTCGTTTGTACCCTTATCAACTCTTGAGAGTAGACTTATAGGTCATATTTTATGTAAAATGAGGTACTAAATCCTCTGGAGAAAACCGCGATGTCCTATCTTTAACCGTTTAGGAAATCGAGTAAAATGGATATTAATTGATATTTGAAAATGTGATATATAAACATTTTATTTGTTTGTACCTTTATCAACACTTGAGAGTAGTTTTATAGGACTTATGTTATGTAAAATGAGGTGCTAAATCCACTGGTAAAA